>JAJEJO010044974.1:0-13443 GCA_020662805.1 Glaucomys volans
AGTGAAATGATTTCCTGTGTTCTGTGAGCCATTCTAGCAAATTATGAGGCGTGAGAGGGGTTTGTGGGGACCCTGTTTTATAGCTGATCAGTCAGAAATTCAGGTGGCTCAGGACCTGCCAGTGGCATCTGAAATGGAAGCAGTCTTGTGGAACTGAGCCCTTTAACCTGTGCGATTTGATACTAACTCTGGTGTAGAACAGTGTCAGAACTGAATTGAACTGCTAGACACCTCGTTGGTGTGAGGGAGATGGAGAAGGGTGGAAAGATACCATGCATCTGGTGACAGAGGGAAAGAATACACAGCTTTTCAACTGCCAGAAAGACAAGAAGGGAAGAAGGAAGCAAAGGGTACAATATCCCACTTATTTTCCACTGCTGCATTAAAATTACAGCTTTCAGATCTACAAAGATCCAGCAGCATCAATTTACACATGAGAAAACCAGATCAAGAAGGTTAACTGACTTCTATAAAATCTCACAGCATTTTAGTATCCATTTAGTGTTGAACTCCCATTTCCTATTTCTTGACTTGGATGAAATTCTTTTTAAGGTTCACAGTGAAATATTAGGTACATCAATGTAGCTTTGATTTTCAAACCACACTACAAAAGAGTGGCATCTGGGTTGCCGGATAAAGCTCTGAAATAGGCAGACAAAGATGGAAATCATGTACTGTCAAAATAATCCTTGAAAATTCTTAGGAAGTGTCACATTGGAGACCAATATAACTTCTGTCAATAAATCCCACATGGTCAGGTTTTCCAGAAATGAAATAGACTTTTCATCTGGGCAGCAGATTAATTAATTGGCTTGAGGTTAAAGGACAAAAAGACACAGCTCTTTAGCACAGGATCACAAGTAGAATCACAAGACAGATGCATACAAAGGTGCCAGGGTTTTGAAATTAAGAGCCGATCTCCTTCTCTCTTCTGCTCTCACTCCAGGACACTCAGTAGCATGCAGGGAGAACACTCATGCTATTTACCCAGTTATCCCTCTTCCCTGCATGGCTGGTACAAGGTTTATTGCTTAGTTAGAAACTAAGCTTGACAAGGGCAGAGATCCTTGTTTTTTCACTGGTGCAGCCCCAAGTCCCTAGCGTCATGCCTGGCAAATTTATGTTTGTCAAATGAATGGATGAATCTATTCCTCTTTTTACCCAGGCTGTGCAGTTGAATGCTTAGAAGTGAAGGTTATTTGGGCCTAGGATGTGGCTTTCACCTCTTGAGAAGTCATGGTTTCCTGGCCAGAAAAATGAATAGTTCACACTGAACTATTCATAAAGAGATTATCACTACTCTGGGGATAAATGGCACTTTAGCAGAATGACACCTTGTGTCATTGGAGAAACTTACATTTCATAGCTGCAGAAGGACTTTTCTTTAAAATTCTCCCAAACTCTGGAAACAGAAGGTACACTCAAATGCTGTCAACCTAAAGAGTCAATGGGGCCTTGGGCTAAGTGGGTACAAATGGGTAGTACTAAAAGGGTCTTTGCAACTCATCTCTACATTTTCTACCTTTCCGCTAACCTAGCCTGGTATCTCACTGACCCTTCCCCACACATGTCCTCTTGAGCCTCTTACAGAGTTTCAGTGCTGATATTAGATGGCAAGATGAACCAATCACCTGTAGGACCTCCCTGGATCTCCAACCAGCCCAATTACTCTTTGACATGAGTTTGTCACCACCAGCTCTGATGGTTTGAACGTGTAGAAATTTACTACAGGAGTATATTCAAACAGCTGCTGTAAGATGAGCTGATGGGGTCCACTGCCAGTAGGCTAAAGGAAGACATAAGTTTGGGACACTGGGCACTCTTCAGCAGAGGTCAGAGCTGAGCCAACACTGCTGTGGAATGCTCAGGAACCAGGCAGACAGAGTAGACAGTGTTCTGGGACATGGATGACTCTTTTTTGAGTAAGGAAAAAATGTAGAGAGACTGAAGATAGAGTAGAGGGTAGTGACAACTTGGGAAAGAGCCTCTGAGCAATTCAAAGGTCAATCACTCCATGTACTCCACACCCAGGTAGAAAACTCACATTAGCAGAATATAATCTCTCAACCTGTACAGTGATTGTCTTTCTGTAAAAATAATGAGCCTCATGGAATAAACTCTTAAGAGGTTAAAAAAAAATAACTGAGGTGGGGAAAGAATGAAGTCTACTGGATTGCAGTCATAAATCCAATATGGCCAATAGCCAATGGAGCTATAATAGCAAGAGGAGAGAACACACAAAGACCCACATGACAATGGAGACAGAGATTGGAGAGAGACATCTGCAAACCAGGAAATACCAAAGATTGCCCACCAGAAGCAAGGAAGGTTTGGGGAAAGATTATGCCCTCAGCCTTTATAGGCAACAAGACCTTATAATGCCTTGATTTTGAATTTGTAGTCTGCAAAACTGAGAGCAAACAAATTTCTATAGATTTAAGATACTCAGTTCGTGGCCATTGGTTACAGCAGCCCTAGGAAATTAATACAGCATCTCTCTATTTTAACTAATTCCAAATATATCTCTATATAGTCATTTATTCATAGTACCATGTCATTTATTTAGTACCAAGTCATTTATTAATAGGTACCAACTGTATACCAGCACTCATCTAACAATGAACAAAAATCTTGAAAAATTTTGGCCCTTGGGTGCTTACATTCTAGTATAGGAGGAGAGAGAAAACAGTAAAAATAAAGAAATAAAATATATAGTTTGTCAAATGGTGGTCAATTCAGAAAGGGGTCCTACAAAGTGAGGTGGAATACTGGTTTTTAATCTAAATAAATTGAACATTTTTAGTGGATTTAACTCTAAGCATTAACTTAATACTCCAGTACTCTCATTCTTATAAAAATTGGTACAAGATGTAAGGGTATACATAGGGAGAAGAGATCCTCTCTCTATTATATCAGTTTCTGCTTTAAAACCTGGAAAACTATCAATAATAAGGCTCATTGGGAATGGAAAAAAGTAATCCATCCACAAAAGTCATCAAGGCTCTAGGAAGAGAATTTCAAAGGATTCTGTGACTAATTCACACTTGTTGACTGAGTTATTAATTAATCTAGTCAGCAAATACTGCCACAGTACAAAAATCCTCAACAAAATAGAAATGATTCTGCTATGCAAAATCACTCCTTAAGAGAGAAAAGAAGCGAAGAGAGTGCTGGACAGGAAACTTTTAATTACCCGAGAGTCTCATTAAAAAATAAAGCTCATTCTGCAATGAAGAGGATAGTCTATCTGTGCTGCCCAATACAGTAACCATTGGCCACCTGAAATGTGCTCAGGGAGATGGACTGAATTTTTAATTTGATTTAATTCTGGTTAATGTAAATTTAAATAACCACATGTAGCTGGCAGCTACTTTTATTTTATAGCATAAGTTTAGAATCACAGGAATCTGACTGTGGAAAAAAGGCCTGGGAGTCTCCTCACTGAAGCTGAGATGGGACCAGCTCCTCAAATAAAAACAGGTTAGGGACCAAATGGTCAAAGCAATTTTGAGCAAGAAAAATAAAAATGGAAGCATCACGCTCCTGCTTTCAAATTATATTACAGAGCAACAGTAATCAAAACAGTCTAGTACTGGCATAAAGGCAGATATGGATTAAGGGAACAGACTAGAAAGCCTGAAAATAAACCCAGGAATGTATGTGTGTGTGTGTGTCTGTGTGTGTGTGTGTGTGTGTGTGTGTATGTCTGTGATCTTTGAGAGGGGTGCCCAGAGTACACAAGGAGAGAAGATAGTTTCTTCAACAGATAATAGAAAAACTGGATATCCACACGCAATAGAATAAAACTGAACCTTCATCTCACACGAGATACAAAACTCAAATAAAAATAGATTAAGGATTAGAAAATAAGACCTGAAACCATAAAATTCCTGGAAATATACTGAGGAAAATCTTTCTGGTATTGGCTGTTGCAATAATTTCTTGGATATAACATCAAAAGCATAGGCAACAAAAGCATAATGGATAAGTAGGACAACATCAAACTGGAAAGCTTCTGCACCGCAGAGGAAACAATGAACAAAATGTCACCTACAGAATGGGAGTAAATATTTATGAACTATATATCTGAAAAGGGCTAATTTCCAAAATCCATAAGGAACTCCTACAACTCAATAGCAAAAATAAACAAATAAATGAATAACTTAATTTTAAAATGGGTAGAAAGCCTGGATACCCCTTTTTTTCAACTAAATCAGAGAAATGGACAATGAATATGTGAAAAGTTGCTCAGTGTCACTAACCCTCAGGGAAATGCAAATAAAAACCACAATGAAGCTGGGTGTAGGGGTACATGTCTATAATCCCAGTGACTCAGGAGGCTGAGGAAGAAGGATCACAAGTTCAAAACCAGTCTGGGCAACTTAGCAATGCCCTAAGCAACTTAGTGAGACCCTGTCTCAAAATAAAATATAAAAAGGGCTGGGATGTGGCTAAGTAGTAAAGTGCCCCTGGGTTCAATCCCCAGTCAAAAAAATTGAAAATTAAAAATAGAACTACTTACCATATAATCCAGCAATCCCTTCTGGATATATAACCAAAGGAGTTAAAATTAGAACCTTGAAGAAATGTCTGCATTCCCTTCTTCATTGCAGCATTATTCACAATAGCCAAGACATGGAAGCATTCTAAATGTCCTTTGATGAATGGATGAAGAAAATGTGGTATATACATACTATGTAATGTTACTAAGCATTATAAAAGAAGGTCATCCTGCCATTCACAACAAGGTGGTTGAACCTGGGAGCCATTATGCTAAATGAAATAAACCAGACACAGGAGGACAAACACTGCATGATCTCACTTATAGAAGAAATTTGAGTTAAATCCATATAAACAGAGAGTAGAATGGCGGTTGCCTAAGAAAGTGGGAAAGGGGAAGATACTGGGAAATGGGTGTAAAATTTTGGTAATGCAAGACGAATAAGTCCTAGAGATCTGTTATCCAGCAGAGTCCATGTAGTTGATAGTACTCTACTGTATATAATTAAAATTTTGTGAGAAAAAAGATCTTCTGCTCAGTGTGTGTATACCAAATAACAATAATAACAATAATAAGAGAGCAGAAGTAATCTTTTGGGAGTGATGAATACTTTTATGGCAATGGCTTCATAGGCATGTACATATTCCAAACTCATCAAGTTGTATATATAAAATATGCACAGCTTTTCATTTGTCAATATATCAAAAGTGGCTGCAGCAAAAAAATAATAGAGAGCCTTCATAGAATGGACAGCTATTACATATCTCCAGTACAAATGTATTTCCTTGATCCACACAGTATTCTTACAGGTGGTCAACAGTATCATCCCCATTTTCTCATGGAGGAAACTGAGGCTTAGCAGGATTATTTGAGTGGCCTGGAGACTTTCAGCATTTAAGGGGAGAACCAGAGGTCTAACATCAAAGCCTGCTCTCTGCACTCATCCTACCAGGACATAGCATCTATGGCACACTTGGGATTTTTCTTCCATTTCCTCCCTCTCTAAATGGTCCTTCAAAAATTGTGTGTGTGTGTGTGTGTGTGTAGAATCTGAGGAACAGGCAGGTCTGGGGCTATATGAATGCTTAGTGTGGATCTAGTGCACTGCATTGGCCAACCAATACCATTTTCCATCTGATCAGGTAAAATGGAATGTCAGGAACAGTGATGGGGCAGAGGAGGCAAGAATTCATACTTGCTAAGTAACTTAGTAAGGTAGAAGTGACAGGTTAAATAACCTTCCTCCCTTGGATACATTCAGCAAGACTTGTTGCTACAGCTCTCCTGGTTCCAGGGAGCTTCCATTACATGAGCTTGAAAGACATGCAGAAACCCTGAGAGAGATATATTTGTGTTTAAGGATGCTGAAGGTGAAGGCAAGAGGAAAAATGAGGAACAAGACACCTCATTACCAATGAGATCTGAAACTACTGGTTGCAGAAAGGGACTGTACTAACTCTCCAGAGACCTGGGGCTGCTCAACTTCTCCAACTTCCTGTCTGTCACATCCTATTCTGGCAAGGAACTTTCAGGAAAGAGCTCCCTACACCCTGAAAAAAGCTTTACAGTATATTGTGTTTTTTCAGATTTCTGTGATTCCACACTGGAGTAACTTTAAAAGTACTTCATCCTAGTGAAACTCTTGGCATCCTGGGAAGGAGTCTATGGAAAACCTAACTGCTCAGGTGACCTCTCTTGCATGTCTACACAGACACCAAGTCTAAACTCCCAAGATCCAGGAACCTGGTTTAGAGCACTAATTTTGTGCCCAATCTCACTTAACAAAACTATTCGGAACCTACTAAATACAAACAAGCTGGTGAATGTCGGTGATAGAGTCACTGTGACCAAGGGGGTGAGAAAACATGGTGTCTTTTCATTCTCTTGGCTTATGGCAGAATTAATGTTGAGAACATTAAAAACATTACAGCACCTTTAATTTAAAAACTTTCTACTAAAATAGACAATCATCACTCATGAATCCTCTTCACTCCCCTTTTGGCAGAGGTCTTGGGTTACTTTGCAGAGTTTTGCTTCCACCAGAAAATTATTTTGGGGCTGAGGCTGTAACTCAGTGGTAGAACGCTTGCCTTGCATGCCTGAGGCACTGGGTTCGATCCTCAGTACCACATAAACAAATGAAATCAAGGCATTGTATCCATCTACAACTAAAAACAAACCAAAAAAGATTTTTAAAGAAAATTACTTTAAAAAATTTTTAAATGAAATAAAAGCTATAAACCACAAATACGCATATAGAAGTTGTTAAGTCTTGTACAGAAGTTGGTTTTTGCATCACATTGTTCTCAGAAGTTTCCCGCAAGAGGAAAATTCTCCACTTTTAGAATTGCTGGAACAGCTTCCCTCCAGAGCTCCCAGGCTAAGTCCAGGGGAAGTCGCGCAAAAAGTGCTTGCACTGCCATCCACCGGCCTCGAGCGTCTGACACCAGGAGAGGGGTGCCGGTGGCGACACTGGTGGACCCAGTTCCATTAGTATCGGACAGGAGACCACCCCTCTCCCTCCCGCCAGCCCGCCAGCCCGCCCGACCGCCAGCCTGCCCAGTCCGAGGTGTCTGCGGACAAGAGAGGTCACCCGTCTGGACTCTGCACAGCTGGGAGCCTAGCAGTAGCGAGCGGATTGTGGGGCCCTATTAACGCCAAAGAATGTTTTAAATTAGACTTAATTCCTGGAGTTTCTGGTCAGTGGGGAGCATCAGTGGTGCCCTTCTTTTTATTTCCCTTCCCGAACATGGGAAAATGCTATCCCTTCCCAGGGCAGGATTCGAGCCTGCCAAATCCTAGAGCTTTGAACCTACGCCTCCCGGCGGCCAGCGCAAGATGTGCTGCGGAAGAGAAAGTTTGTATGTAGGGAACCCAGGAGTTCCAGCACTCGGCGAGTGAGGCGATTGTGGGATGTTGCCACTCTGGGTGATCAGCGGGCACACTGGTCGCCAGGGAACCCGCGCGCATGTACTCGTTGTAAAAGGGACCGACACCTAGGCGCGCGCAATTTGGAGAGGAGGCTTACGTCTGTGGCAGGCAAGGCTGCCGCGCAGTCCTTCCAGCTGCCGGGCGCCTGCGACGCGGGCAAGCCGTGGATCCCCAAGGGGCTGGTTCCGACGGCCTCACGGGCAGCCTCCCCAAGTGCTCGTGTGCGGCTAAGCCCACTAGATGAGCAGAGAGCGCCTGGCGAAAGAGGGACTCTGTAGGAGAGGTAGCAGAGCCCCTGGCAAGCAGAGCGCGATCTCCGAACCGAGCCAGCTCGAAAGCTGAAGGAAAACCTGCCCATGACCCTGGAGGGTCGCGGACGCGTGGCGACCCGAGTGGAGGTCCCCGCGCTCCGCTACTAACTGCAGGGCCCTGAGCGCAGCCCTGAGGAAGACTGACTCACCGACGGCCGGGGAAGGAGGTGGCACCGGGGGGAAGGAGGGGACTGAGCCGGGAAGGGTTGACCCTGAATTCACCCGCACTCGAAGGCCACCGGACCTGTCTGCGGCAGGAGCGTAGGTCGTGGATCTTACCGGCTTCGGGACCCCGGCTCGGCGGTAGCGCTCTTCCGGAGCAAGTGCAGGGGACCGTTTCGTGAACATGTCTCGCTTATTCCTCTGTCCACTCTTATCTTGGTCGCTTTTCTCTCTTCTATGTATCCCCGGGAGAGGCACTACAGATGCCTTTCTCCCTACTCAGTAAGAGACAAGTTGTACTTCAAGGGACAGGAGCCCCATATTTTGTCTGTTCGACAGATCCCACCCGCGGACCACTCCCTCCCTTCACTCACGTCTCTGGGTCCTACCCATAATAACCCTTAATTTCAGATCCTCCATATCCCCCTCCCTCCTACACACACCCTTGCATTCAAAGAAGTTATTCATCAGAGGCAGAGGAAAAGCCAAGGGTCTGCTTGTCTCCCCCCAAAACTTACACTCCCCCAGGACAGCAGACAAGGACAGGATGATTAAGTCTGGGCTGTTGGATACTGGTTGGAAGGAAAAGTTCTTCTTATCACATACTAGACCATTTCCTTTTAGCCAGAAGGTAGCCAAGCAAAAATAAAAAAACTGCAGCCACTGACAATACCAAGTTTGTTATCTTAAAAAATGTTGTTTGAAAGGCAACTATTATTTGCATTATACAAATGGAAATTTGCCTTCTTACAGGTTTAGTGAAGAAACTGCCTTTGCAAGACTGCCTGACTTTGCTGAGAGCTCAGGGACAGGGGACAACCCCAACCTGCTCCATAAACTTCCATGGGACTTCCTGCCCATAACATCCAAAGGCTGAACCAAGAAACCAACAAATCCTGCCTGTCCTGCACAAGCAACCAGTTTTCCTAAGGCAGCATCAAGGAACTCACTGGAGAAATTCACAATGGAGAGTGGGGCAGATTTCATTGAGTTTTTCTTAGAAATAACTATCCAATTTCAGCCAAGTTCTCAATGAAATTTCCAAAAATTACTCATGAGGTTATTTATTAAACTTTTCAACAACATAGATCATGCATGCATCTGCTGCTTTAGTATTATTGCTGGGGGGAAAGGGTACATACATTGGAAAAATTGGGGTGAAAGTGGTATTTTGTTCCTAAAATGAGACGTGATGGTTGGAACACTGATTCTATGCTATTCTAATATGAGAATAGCAGTATCTAACAAATTTATCACAATTTACAAAAATTAGGCTCTTAGTACTTGGCAGGCTGTGTCCTCAGCACTTTACATGCATTCTACTTACATTCGTTTATTTTCCTTCTACCAACCACTTTGAAGTTAGTGCTATTACCACCTTTATTTTAGAAATGAGAAAGCAGAAACCAGCCTAAGGTTATACAAGTAGCAAGTAGCTGAGTTGGGATTCCCCAGAGGCAGTGTGATTTCAGGATTGAGTTCTTCCTAATAGATTCTGCCTCATCACACACCATCACCATAGGGGCACCTGTCTGGGAATCAAATAGCCTGGGAGATTCATCTGCCAACTCCACGATGAGCAAGTCCCAGTCTTTCCAGGCCACAATTAACTCAGTCCATGAATTGAGCATTGATTAGATTCAAGGTTTCTACAGGCATGCTGAAGCCATATGTGAATTTCTATTTCATCTCCTTTCTTTTCCACTTTCTGCCCTCTGGTGGAGGTGTTAAAGGAACTAGGGAGTTAAAATAGCTAAATCAGGGGAATTGAGAACGGTCCATCAGTCTCCCTGGCTCTTGCATCATTACAATGTTCACCTCAGAACTAAAGCATCCTGCGCCAATAATGTAAAATATGTATTCCTTTAAACGTCCTTTTAGTAAGAGAAGCCAACAAGTTCTACTTACCAATAGCACTAGAAAGAGTACTTGAGGTAGGTATTCCTTGCATGAAGGTGATGATATAAAATCTATTTTTATATTCTTTGTATCAAACTTTTGTAATGTAAATAATAAAAAATATTAAAAGTTCACAACATATTCTGCTCACAGTAATCCTGAATGACCTATTTGAATCATTCCTTTGTAAAAATTTTTGACACATTTGCATTTCAACTTTTTTTAAAGTGATAACCATCATCCAATTTCTTGAAACACCCTAAATTTGACAAAAAGAAACATTTCTGGCCTTTTGAAATTTTTATTTGCCTAGCATTTCAAGCATACATCCAACTAGTTAGATCATTTTAGAGAAAAAAAACCACATTAAACATTAAAGGGAAGATATACCCAGAAGTACCATAATGTATTCTTGCCCAGTAAAGAAGTAACTTGTAGATTTTGTTTGCTGTTCCTAATATTTCTAGCTCATCAATCCCCTACTTTAATATACCATCGTAGTCACTGGGAAGAAAGTAACAAGAACCAAACCTGCAGGAAATTCCCAAGAAATTTTACTTTTAGCAGTCTGATACATTTAGTGCTACACAGGAGACACATACTGCAATTTGACTGCTTAAATTCTCCTACCTTTGGTCAGCACCTGCCTAGTCCTGCCAGGGATAGTGCCCCCTGAGGCAGTAACCACACAAACTAAAAGTGAGATGCCTCAGTTCACAACAGATTTTTTTTTTTCTGATTTGGGGATCAATTTGCAAGAGAAGTCTTACAGTTATGACATTAAGACACATTCATCTGTTATAATATTTTTTAAGCACGATGTGCCAAGCACTTCACAAAATGACATATAGTTTGTTTCTAATTCTTAAAACAAATTTAATTTTCTCTATTGTAAATAAGAATTAGCCCATCTCATAAAACGGTTATGGAGATTAAATAAATATATAAAATATTTTTAAAAAGAGATGCAAATACATAATAGTTAAAACTTATTGCAAAGGGTATTCTTTATTTCTCTTACTGTCACCATTTTACAGAACAGGAAATTAAAGCATACAGAAAATAAATAACTTGCCTAAGATCTCAGAGTGGAAGTGATAGAAACACAATTGGAGCCCAAACAATCTGGAACCACAGACTGATCTTGTAACCCCTATCTCTGTAACAGTCATTAAGATGATGAAAATGCACAAAGAGTTTACACTAGAATTACACTGTGAATTCATTCATTCATCAAGAAAAATTTATTGAGCATCGTAACAGGTTAGTATCTCAACTCTCCCAAAAGATCAGTGCACCAGACTCTCAGAATGTGACCTTCCTTGTTTGGAAACAGAGCTTTTGCACATGTAAGATGCAATAATACTAGAACAGAATGGGCTCCAAATCCAAAGAGAGTATCCCTACAAAGCAGAAAAGGACACAGATATCAAGAAGGCAATGTGAAGGTGGAGGCATAAATTATAGTTATGTATCTAGAAGCCAAGAAATGCCAAGGATTAACACCCACTACAGGAGAGGCATGAGGCAGTTTCTCCCTCAGGAGCTCCAAAGGAACTGTCTGACTCCTTAATTTTGGACTTGTGGCCACCTGCACTGTGAGAGAATAAGTTTCTGTTATTTTAAGTGTCCCCCCATCCACCCAATTGTGGTTATTTGCTATGGCAGCCCTAGGAAATTAATACCACCATTAACTGTGTAGCTAGGCACAGTTCCCCACTCCATGGTTACAACAATAAACAAAACTATACTCCTGCCCTCGTGGAGCTTACACTCTAGTGAAGGAGGTAAGTAATAAGCAAATACATATGAACAGGTACTCTTCAGTGCAATCAGAGGAAATACCATAAAACAGAGGACAACCAGATGAGGGTGATAAGGGGGTGAAAGAAATCTCTCCAGGAGTGTTTTAACCCATAACTGTATTGTGGAATTCCATGATGTAAGTGAATTTTTCATAGTACTATTTAAATATATGCCCCATTTCTAATGAAAAACTTAGCAAGTACAGAAGCTTAGCAAACAATAGACCTAATCTTGTTTAATATACCAAGATTCTAAAATACATGAAAATGGTTTCCCAGATGAACAACAGGTCTCTCTTGTCTTAAAAAGTCTCTGGAGAACACTGGGGCTCCCAGTTCCTCGCATTACTTCTAAATTCGTATCTCTTCCAGGAGGTAATAGCCAGTTCATGGCTCTTCCTTACTCTTGTGAAGTTCCCCAGTCTCAGAGGACTCGAAACCCAAGATTGGGGTGTGTGTGTGGGAGGGTGTCTAATCAATGAAAGGAAACATCCGCGGGCCAGAAGAGACAGCTGTCTTATAACAAGAGCTTAACCATCTCTGTCTTACTTCCCCAAGAGGTACAGAGGTTAAAACAGCTGGGGCAGTATCCTAGGTTCCCACAAGTTTCTCTGGCAGTTTTCTGCCTTTAAGATCCTGTCTCTTTATTCCCCCATTTCTGGTCACAGAAATGTTGGCTCCTGTTGCACCTCTGGTGTTCTTGATTCAACACTCAACTAATCAATTATTCTTCTAGAGATCAGAGTGTCATCCACTGTGTCAAGTAATTTTGATTTTATAAGGTTGGATGAGGCCCAAAGGCCCCAAAGTCAGAAGCTCAGAAAGTCACCCATCATAATGAGCTGATGGTTGCATGAATGTTTCTTTCTACAACCATCTTAAGTGGTTGTCTGCTTAGGTGAAGGGACCCACAGCGCAGATTATATGAGGGCAGAGTCTTCTACAGTATTCACTGTACCAGGCATCTAAGCAAAGACATTTCTTGAAAAGAAAGGGAACACTTAAAAGTAAAAGTAAATCTCTCCACATTTGATCTTAAAATTATTACAGGTCATCTCTAAACAATTACTACAGAGTCTCAAACTATATGTAAAAGTTTTAATATCCCTAGCTATAAAAAGCAAATATATTCAAATGCTGTTTCAGTAAAATTTCTTTGATAATTTCAGTAATAAGTACACCATTTATTGGAGATCATTTAAATTTAATTTAGATGTGAATAGTGAAATTAATTGAAATACAAACACTGGGTGTTGGTAGATCTCTAAGTGTTTAAACTGAAAAATCTTAAAGATTTCAATATGCATTCTGCAAATTTAAAATACTAAGCTCACAATTTATTTTTTTACATTGTGTATTATGTAATATAACATATGACATTGTTATTGCCACAAAGTAAATAAGAAAGTAAGACCATCATATTCACAATTTTATCTAGGCCACTCTTAGAGGCTATTTGGTAACTTTTTCCATTCCATCTTTAATTGACTCAGATTGAAGCAAAAAGGACAACATGTACTACTTTATTTCTCTCAGAACAAATTAGTGTTAAGTATTTAGACAATTTAACTTCCCTTTGACCTTAAGGAAAATAATTTACTTCCTCTTTCTTGATTCAATCCACTTCAGCTCATCATGCAGTGGTTTCTGCAGCATCTTCATGCCACTCATTCAGGACAAAGGGGAAACCATAGGAACTGAAATCATGCGTCACTGTATGAATTAAAGCACAATATCCTCACTCATCTCCCTGCCCACTTTTACCCTTGCCCTACCTCCTTATAGTCCTTTCATACACAGAAGCCAACAATCTCAAAAAAAAAAAAAAAAAAAA
>JAJEJO010044982.1:0-15166 GCA_020662805.1 Glaucomys volans
TATTTGCAAATATTTCAAAATTTTAAAAAATCTGATATCTGAAATACACTTGGTCCCCAGCATTTTGGACATGACTACCTTACCAAATGGCCTTCATAAACTGAATCAGTGTACCTTGAAGCACCCCAATTTTTCAGTTATCTAGAATTTCCTACTTTTCATTCTGATTTTAATAAATTTTGGGTGAAGGATGGAATAGGGTGAAGAGGTATTTGGGCATAATCACAGGCTATTTCACCTAAATGTACACAGGACAATCTCATTTTATTTTGATGTTGTCATCATTATTTAGTGCACAGTAATCTAGGTTCAAAAAGACTGCTGATTCCACAGGCTGGGTGCCGCTCTTGTAACCATGACCCGAGAGGGGACAACAGCAATGAGGATCTTGATTGCAATAGGCATTTTTTTGTGAGATGGCTCTTTTCTTCCATTGGGGCTGCAATTTGATATTAGATAATCTCAGGACCCTTGAGTGCCTTTAAAAGTTTGAGTCATGTCGTGGAATGTTCTAATGTTACATGAATTGCTTTCCCCCAGTTTCTGTCCCCTGCTTACCTAACATAGGTTTGCTGTTAACATTTGAAAGTGGCTGCTACTCTATCTTTGGATGACAAATAATGCCTCACTATGGCTCTCATCTGCTGAGTCCTCCTCTCGTCCTCTCTTCATACCATTCACATTTCTTTATATGCATGTTATGTAGAAGCTGTGTTCAGGTAAGGAGTCAGGATTTGTGAAAACAAGAGAAAGAGGAGCCAGCTCTTCCTCATTCAAGTCTTCTTATTGTGGAAATACTTGTACTGCAAGATGCGGAGAAACAAAATGGCAGGAGAAGAGAACAGGAGAAGGTTAGGAGCAAAGTCCCCCAAACTAGGAAGGAAGATGTGCAGCTCTCATGGAGAAGGAGGAGAATCCAAGATTTCTGGAGACAGAAAGGAGAGGAAAGGCCCAGCCTAGGTTTGGAGGCTGGAATAAACCTCAGGGAAGCAGGAGTGTGATTGAGAGACATTTCCACTGCTAACAATAGTTTCTCTTATCAGAAATGAAGTAGGGATTACCTGTGTCTGGAGCCCAGGACTCGACTTAGCTGTGGTCAACAATAAGAAGAAAAGAGAATTGGTATAACTTAAGTGGGGAATTCTTAACCTTGACCAAACATTAGAATAATTTGAGGAATTAAAACAAAACAAAAACCAACATCACTGGGCTCTACCTTAGACCAGTGCTTCTCAAACTTGGCTGTGCATGAGAATTCTCCAGGAATCTTGCTGAAGTACATTCTGATGAATTAAGTGTCAGATAAGACCTGAAACTCCATGTCCAACCAACTCCTAGATGATGCTGTTGCTGTTGGTTCAAACGTCAGACTCTGAATAACAAGGGTTTAGAATAATTCAAGCACTGTCACTGGAGGTAGATTCAATCCATTCTTGTTAGAGAAAATCTCCCCAGAGTTTTAGGGTTGAGAACCACTGCCTTCAAGACTAATAGATGGGGATGCAGGAATTTAAGGGAAGCCACCATGATAAAAGTTTGCTCCATTGCAGATGGTCTGGTAGGGGTCATCTATGTGTGGAATTGGCAGAGGATCTCCACAATTAGTTGGAGGACTCAGTATAGTTCATCATGGAAGGTGCTATTGGCCTCTCTGGAGAAGTTGTGCTGGCTCACCTTGTGGCTTCAGAGTGCTCTTGGCTCAGTTCTAATTAAGGAATTCTGCAGTCAGCAAGTCTCTTGGGGAGGAGAGATTAAGTTGCCAAGCTCACCTTGCTCTGAGTCCTTCTAATTATTCTAGTTCTCTTTTAGAGGCAATCCCAGGACTTCAAAGACTTCTCTTTTATCCTCAAAATGGCCCAGTCAGGTCTGAATTATATTTGTGGAATTGTTTTTAATCTGATAGAGGAAGAAACCATAGCTAGAACTGTCATCCTCAAACTCCACAAACTTGAACTAAATAAAATTCAAATGGAAACACACTGGGAGGAGAATTAAATACGTACATTATAGAAAACTTTACTTATATGGCTAGGTAGGGGTCAGTTTGTGGCCCCTCAAATGCCTACCTCACTTCTTTGGAGCAGCTTCCACATCTGGTTTTCAGATATTCTTGTATTCACTTTATAAACCTATTGTTTTTTTAGTCTTCAAACAACTTAAAGAACTGACTTGAATATTATGCCTTTGATTTGCTGCCTGGACCTAATGCTGCTGATCTGGAAGCCAGAACTTAGTCCTCCCCCTTCAACTGTATCCATGGGCCCCATAACTCTTTCTGATTCTGATTGTTCTGTCATTCTGTGACTTTGGATAATAGACCATTATTCTAGGAATTACTATTATATTTTATTAATAAGAGCCAGGAGGATTTATACCAGTGGAAAGCAAGAAGATTTGCAAGTGGAGCCCTCACATCCCTTGTAAAGTGTGGCTCTGTTGGCCAGCCCACGTGATGAATAGAAACAGCACGTTTGCCCTCCATCCTTTAGCAGGTAGGCAAATACCATCCAGATCCTGACTCTGGGACCATGAGCATGCCTTCATCAAGGCCTCCCTGGAGGAAACTGCAGAGGAAGGGAGTGACATGGAGGACTTAAGAGCAGGGAGTGGCTGCTCACAGCTGCAACTCATGGCTAAAACTCCAAACATGGGTGCATGGAGGGGCAGGCTGTGCACTTCTTCACAGTATTTTTCATGCTTTTTCCTCTGAAGATCAGAGAAATACCTGCTTACCATAGGATTCTCATTCAGGAAGTACTGAAAAGTTAAGGAAATGAGCTACTTATGACGACTCATGTTATGGTGTATATCCCTTGCATTTTAGATTTTGTGTACTTTTTTCATCATGCGGTTAAATTCACTCTCTCTCTATGATCCTGTGTACTCTTTTGCTTAAAACTGCACCATGATTACCCAAGTCATTAAAGGGACCAATCTTAAATATCACCTGGGACAACTGCCTGTGCCATCAGACGGTGAAATCATTGCCTATTTATGCTGTGTGCATACTTACCAACTTTGGGAGGCACCTCTTTCCCACAGTGCACTCTTTAAAGCATTGTGCTTTGGGGGATTCCATCAGTCACCTCGGTTATACTTGAGTGTCACCCTTTGCTAGGTCTGTGGCTAAATCCTCCACGTGGGAGTGGGTAAAATGGGAGTAATAATAATTAGTGATGTGGAGCTGCTGTGCCATTGAAGTGAGATGGATGTATAAACATGTGGCACACAGCAAGTGTGCCTTAACCAGTGTAAATCAGTTGCATCAGAAGTGTGTTTGCACTGGGTGTTCCCTCTATTTGGAATGATTTCCCCCTAGAAATCTGTGTAGACATCTGCTCTTACTTTATTAGAGAAATTTCCCAGAACATCCAAAGGAAGGAGGGAGTGTCTTCCCTCCTTCTCTTCAGTATTCCTCAAGATAACCCTTATCTTTGCCTGGCACATTATCTGTATATTTATCTAGCTATGCCTGTCTTCCTGATCTAGAATGGAAGCTTTCTGATAGTTTTGCATGCTGCTGCCATAACTCCAGCACCTAGAATACCTCCTGGCATGAAGTAGGTGTTAGTAAATCAGATGTTTAATGAATTAATAGATTGCTTGGGCACTGGGGGTGAAAAACACAAATTCTGGGTTTCACATTAGTCTCTGGGAATAGAACTCTGAAATCTGTTTTTAAGCATCTCCTCGAGATTTTGAGGCTCTCTGAAATTTGTGAACCACTTCCTTACACTCTAATTTTTTTTCCTGATTTTTTTTTTTCATTAAAACAATGCACACCAATTTGGAAACCAGAACTTAGTCCTCACCCGTCAACATTTTCCTGCTCTCATTTCAGGATCTGCTTGACTGGTGACAGTACTTCAGTGTAAGTGTTATGACTTTAGTGTACTTTATTGTTCTAAGTAACAATAGTTTAAATAACAACAATAATATTACTAGTTATAGCAGGTGAAATATTTTGCTGTATTTCCTGTTCATTTCCTATTCAGCTAATTTGCTGAAAGATCACTATGGCAGCAAAGTTTTTTTTTTTTTTTTTTTTTTTTTTCTGGTTGGTTACATTGCTTAACTAAACCAAAGAGAGAAAAATGAAGCAACCCTTTGGGTTTTGGGCACAGTCTTCCTCTGCCCTCTGTACACTTACCCCCTGAGCTGCCCCTCCCTTCTTCCTTGTGTTGATATTTGCTCTCCTTTTGGTGCTTCTGTTATCTGATCTCATTGGAACTGTTGCTAAGACCCAAACCCCAGGGTGTATGAACCAGGCTCTGAATGGGTTGGATGTGAATGGGAGGTGTGGAGGCCCATGGTGGAGGGGACTGCCATGGAGCTGAACCCATCTGGGTTCTCACTTCTCTCCCACACTTAGCCCTATTGACTTTGCATCTGTAAAATGGGTGCCCGAGAGGTTGCCTCTCATAAGGTGGTCCAGAGACGAGTAAGATTGTTATGGTTTGGGTGTGAGGTGTCCCCCAAAAGCTCGTGTGTGAGCAATGCAAGAAGTTGGAGGAGAAATGATTGGGTTAGAGCCTTAACCTAATCAGTGAATTAAACCCTGATGGGATTAACTGAGTGGTAACTGGAGGCAGGTGGGGTGTGTCTGGAGGAAGTGGCTCATTGGGGGCCACTGGGGGCTATGGGGCATATATTTTGTATCTGGAGAGTGGAGGAGTCTGTCTCTTTTTGCTTTCTGATCACCATGTGAGCTGCTTCCCTCTGTCACTCTTCCGCCATGATGTCCTGCCTCATCTCAAGCCTCAAGGTATGGAGCCTGCTCTCTATGGACTGAGACCTCCAAAACCATGAGCCCTTTAACAAACTTTTCCTCCTCTATAATTGTTCTGACTGGGTCTTTAAGTCACAGCAGAGAAAAAGCTGACTGAATCAAAGAGAAAGAACTAAAGTCAACACAGGGGCCATTCATCAGAAATGTGCTATGAAAGAGTGCAAGCCCTGTTTTCCAAAACTGACGACACCAATTCCTGTCTTTAATCTTCTAGAACGATCCATCATGGAGGTTGTGTTGTCTCTGTGACTTTTTTGATGTTGGGCAAACATGTACTGGGGCCCCTCTGGGATGAATGTGGTGTTAGGAGCGGTGGGCACACAGAGGATACTTTGGTCCCCAGTATGGAATATCCTAGTCATTTTAATTCAACAAACCAAAAAGTTATGTTTTCATGTTTTCAGGCTTTGGATGCTGAGTTAATTCTTACCACTTGAGGAAGGGACAATATGAAGTGCAGCAAATTTCTAGGTATTCAGTCTTACTATGGGGAGCTCCGTAAAGGCAGATTTGAATGAAATTGAATTTAATCTTCCTTAAATACATACTGCAGTTGAAACCAGGTTAACAAATGTTAACTAATAAAGAGATCCTTGGTGAGAATCAGTTAAGAATGACTATAATTAGTGATTGTTGATAATTGTCAACTTAAATCCTCCAGTATTCCTAAAGTACTTAGAGGTGCTTAGAAAGTGTTTGTGCTCTCAAGAGTCTTAAAAACATTTCTCTACAATCTTGTTGACATGGTTAATTAACAGAACAATAGACACAAAGCTTTCTTTCCAAGTCCTGCTGGGGTAGACCTCACTCACAGCACAATTATTCCTAAAATTCTGAAGTATTGAAATGCAGATGAAAGAGTAGTGTCCATGATTGTAGATCTGGCTACCCCCATCCTCCAAGCCTTCTGCATCTGAAGGTTTTGGTTCAGAATGTTTCAGTTGTCTCCATTTCACCCCATGGAACTGTTTTCACTTGTAAAATCTCTGTCTCTATCCAGAATTAGCTGTTACTAAGGAATTAGATTTTTAGTGGCTACTGTTCCTGATTTCAGTATGAGTGTCTTACCTGTGGATCAGAATTTTAACATGGAAACAAACCTCACAGGCTGAAAATATTGATCTAGGTGAGATGAGCTGTAAGTGAGCAAAATCTGCACTTTTAATTTTCACACATCGGATATGCATTAGAGGTATGAGCAGGTTTGTGAAAGTTTGTTGAAATACGTGGAAGAGAAGAAGAAAGGACAGAGGAAGGGGGATTGGAGGCAGACTGTGGGTGACTGAAAATGTGGCTCTGGAATCTTAGAAATCTCCAGGGCTGCAGTGAGGGCTGCGTCCTGTCTGCTTCTCTCCAGGCGGAATTTCATGCTTGTCCCTTTCCTGGGCAGGAGTTATGTGTGCTCTGTCTCTTATGTCTTTTTGCCATTTGAGTCCCAAAACATTTGAGGCTGTGCCAGCCTGTTGGGGGACTCTGAGCTTTTCACAGCTGCACTCTGTCCGTAGGGTGGTAGGGAGGAATGAGGCCCTTCTACACACAGGCACCAACACCAAATTCTAATGATGTGAATATAACCTTTGTGTAAAACTGAAGATGGAAAAAAGGCAGATTGTAAGATTCAAGGGAGATTTGAATTCACCTTGCCTTCATCACCAAATGCACTGATTCAGGGAAGGTGCTCAAAGGCAGTGGGGTGGGGTGGCCTGGGGAGAGGCCTGGACTTGCAGCATTGGCATCCTCTGGGAACATGAATGCAAACTGTGCATCTTCTGGCTCCCTACCCCACATCCAGTACACCAGCAACTGCAGCCAAGGCCCAGCGATCTGTGTTTAACAAGCCTTTGGGTGATTCTATGGCAGTGTATGTCTGAGAACCATTGGTTGGGACTTGTATTAAAATCTGTGTTTGAGGACTCCTCCGTTACACATTATCAGTGGGATCTCAGATTTTGACCTTCAGTATCTTCAGGTGGAGACAATATGTATCATTTACTCATGCAACAAATATGTGTGCTCAGCTCTGGGGACAGGATACCAGCAAAACCACAAAGGACCTGACTTCAGAGAGTTTAGATTGTTTGTTGGGTTGTGATGGTTTGATCTAGAATATTCCCCTATATGTTGAAGGCTTGGTCCCCACTGCAACATTGTCCAGAGGTGGGGGATTTAGAAGATGATTGGATCATGAGGGTTTTGACCTTACCAGCAGGTTAATCCACTGATGGATTAGTAATTTGATGGCATTATGGGAGGTGACAGAAATTTTAGGAGGTGGGGGTCTAGTCATAGAAAGTTGGTCGCTGGGGGTGTGCCCTGGAAAGCTGAGCCAAGCCCCTTTTTCCTCTGCTATACTCTGACACCATGATGTTCTGTCCCACTTGGGCCCAGAGCAATGGAGTCGGCCAACCAAGGAATGAAACCTCTGAAACTATGGCCCAAAGTAAAGCTTTCTTCCTCCAGGTTGTTTGTGTCAGGTATTGTGGTCACAGAGATGAAAAGCTAACACAAGAGGAGACAGACATTTAAGCAAATTTTCACAAAATCAAAGTCTAATGACCGGCTCTAGTCAATGTTCTCTGGAAAAGAATCAGACTCTGAGAGTTTGGAACAGGCACACCCTATCTAGGTTGGGGCTTGGAATAACTTCCCTGAGACGGTGACCTTTGAGCTATCAGAGGAAGGGTGTGAAGGTATTGGGGAAGGGGCTGGGTGGCAGATGGAGTAGGCTGAGTGGGCATCCAACAAGAAAGCCATGTGTGAAGGTCTATGTGCCCAGGCCCAGGTGGAGAGAGCACCACAGGGTTGAGGAAACAGTAGTCCCCAATTTGTCTGCATGCTTGGTCACCTGGGGAGCCTCAAAGAAATACTGATGCCTGGGCTGTATCCCAAGAGATAGTGATTTCAGTCGGTTTTTAAGAGATCCTGGGTGAATCTGATGTGAGACAAGTCTGGGAACCACTGAAGTGGCAGATTGGAGGGCCTGGAACCTGGAATGGGAAGAGGCATGGAGAAGGGGACGAGGCCATCCCACCAGGTCATGGGGTCAGGAAAGGGATCTAGGTCTTTCTCCTAAAGACAGAGGATGTGCCAGCAGGTTGGGAGCAGGGAGATGAGTTGAAAAGATCTGAAATTTTCAAAGATTGTGGCTGGTTAGAAAATGAATGGGCTGGGATGGTTGTGGTCAGTTGGAGGAGGAGATGAAGACAGATCAGAGATAACTGATGGGGTTCCACGCGGAGGACAAGGGAGATGGGGAACCGCTGTATCTGGCCTGTGGTAGATGCTCAGTAACCTTCTTTATCATTGTGGGTTTGGCAGTTGTGACTGATATTGGTTTTCATTGCCCACAGGTACTCACAGTTGTGTGGCTTTTCTTTCTTTTTTTGGGGGGGGGCAGTACTGGGGATTGAATTTAGGGGCACTCAACCACTGCCCCATATCCCCAGTCCTATTTTGTGTTTCACTTAGAGACAGGGTCTGAGTGGTGTCGCACCTTGCCCTTTGCTGAGGCTAGCCTTGAACTCATGATCCTCCTGCCTCAGCCTCTCAAGCCAGTGGGATTATAGACTTGTACCACCGTGTCCGGCAATTGTGTGACTTTTTGTGTGTCATAGATGATTCTAAGGCAAATCCCATTGTGTTCTCCCACACATTCACATTTTACTGTGGGGAAATGGGCTTAATCATGGAAATGATTAAGCTCCTTTAAAAGGAGCTCAGAAGGGAAAAAAAGTTATACAAGAGAAAGGAAGTCCTGAGCACGAGGATCCATAGAATTTTTTTTCTCCCCTCCAGTTATCCCAAAGTCAAACACAGAATAATGTTAGTGAAATCCTGTCATTGCACAGGCCAGGAAGTGGGGACCACCAGGTGGCCTGTATGTGTGGGTGCTCAGGATGCCAAGGTCAGCTCTCAGGGGTCCCTTCTCCCAGCTCAGCCCAAAATGTCACCTTCCCCTCCTCCTTTGCTGAGCCCATTGTCCCTTTCGCAGGATTCAGGGACAATGAACCCTGAAAGCCACAAGTCTCATTAGATGAAGAAGAATTATGGCAGAGCTTGCAAGCAAGCTGTGCCTCGAGTGAGGCTTGTCAATCAAATGCTGTCATTTTGAAATTTTCCCTTCCAAGGTAACTCTCTTGGAAGTAGTTTCTGTTAGGCAGAAGTTTCTTATTGCTTAAAACCTAGAACCAAGCACAGACAGACAAAAACAACTGACTTATCCATTGAGCTCACAAACCAGAGGAAGGGAGGGAGGAGAGGCCAGGCTTGTAAATAGCAGTTTTGTTTATTTGGGGCTTCGACACTTTAGATTGTGACAAATGAAGAGTTTGCTTTCTAACCACCAAACTTGAAATGGGTCTTGAAACTTAGGCTTTTTTTTTTTTGGCTGTGATTAGTCTCTGCTGTCCTCAGATTCAGCAGTCCCAGGGCTCTGAAGAATTTCAGGCTGATGTGTCCGTCACATCCTGGACATGAGCCAAAGCAGAGTGCACCAGGCACTTCCTTAAATCACCTGTCCTCCAGGCTCACTGTTGTCAGCTTATTCTGTCGAGTCCAAGGCCAGCACGTTTGGTGGTTTTCCAAGATACCCCTACCTCCACCTTCCTCCACGGTTTCCCCATCTGCAAGAATAGGCCTCTGCTTTCTCCATTGCTTGGTGAGAATCCTGCTAGGGAGGCTGCATCTTACTTGCCACTTATTTAGGGGTTAGATCCAATATCCCCTCCCCTCCACCAAATACCAGTTTGGTTTCTTCAAATTAGAAGGTGTCTCCTGACTGTGAGGCCCAAGGATGGACCCAAAGTGTACCACTTAGGCTAGTGATTCTCTGTTCTGGCTGCAAGGTAGAGTCAGTGGGGTGCATTTTAAAAAATACAAAGGCCTGCTTCCACTTAGACATTTTTAAACAAGCCCTCTGGAGTTAGGAACCAGGCTTTAGTATTTTTTGAAAGCTCCCTGTTTACATAATCTGCTGTCACTCTTGAGATACACTGCCTTAGATCAACAGCAAACAATTCTATTTATTTGAAGGCCATTTAGATCAAATAAAAATATGTACAGGTAGGCTTTTAAAAACAATCTATAAGAAATGTAAAGATAATTTTGTTTCTCATGGGATCATTCAGTCATCATGTCTGATACGTGCCCAGCTGCATTCTGAAGACCCAGAAGTAAACAAAGAGATATAGTTATAGCTCCAGCAATTTTCCATCTGGTAGTGGAGGCCTAGAAAAATTACCCAATCTAGCATTTAGTAATAAAAACTTAGTATTTAGTGCCAAAGAGGAAGGTAGGTAGGGAGGTGCAAAGAGAGCAATTCCACTTGGTGATTAGGCAAAGTCAGGATAGGGTCAGGGAGAGAGATTCCCCAGGGAAGACATGGATATGGAGATCAGAGCAATGAGATGAATGGCACTTCCTAGGTGGAGGAGGGAGGACCAGAGTGTTCCAGGTCGGGTGAAAAGTCTGCAAACACCTGAGCAAGTGAAACCTGTTATCTTTAAAGTTCTGACAAAGGGCCCATTTCTGAAGTCAGGAAACCAAGAAGAGAGAGGGACTGGAGATGGGGCCCAAGATACAGCCAGGGACTCTGTTGCTCCAGGTCCTTGTTGATACCAGCCTGAGTTGTGCAAGGACTCCACAGGGGTGACGGTCCTGTGTGCTGAGGAGAGAGTTCACACTGGCTGCAACAGGGAGAGTGGAGCTGCTGGGTGGGAGCAGAGTGAGGGCCTGCTTGGCGGTTGCTGGACTTGTCCAGGATGATTTCTTAGTCCAGGTGGGCAGGAGTTTGAAAGCTCCGTAAGGGTAGGAGGGATTCAAGGTTTGGAAAGCAGCCTGGGAGTGGCTGTGTTGTCAGTCATGATTCTTGGGTGCTGAGTTATGGGCTGCATGGATACTAATGTCATGAGATGGAAACCCCCAGGAGCAGTAGGGCTGAGGTGGCAAAGTGTGCACACACATGGGTGTGTACACGTGTGTGTCTGAGACATGTGCATGTTATGTATACTAATTATGAACCCATTTTGTGGTCACTTTAATAAAGTGAGGAAATAAAATTTTTCTTTATGTAGCTATAAAATATTACTATTGAGCAAATTTGAATACGAGGAGATAGATTTTTTACAAAGCTTTTTTTTTTTTTTGGTACTAGGGATTGAACCCAGGAATGCTCTACCACTGAGTTACCTCACCAGCCCTTTTTTTTTTTTTTTTGCGGTGCTGGGAATTGAACTCAGGACCTTGTGCTTGTGAGGCAAGCACTCTACCAACTGAGCTATATCCCCAGCACCTCACCAGCCCTTTTTTGAGACAGAGGCTCACTAAGTTACCCAGACTGGATTTGAACTTTCAATCCTTTTACCTCAGCCTCCAGAGTAGCTGGGATTACAGGCATGCATCTCTGTACCCAGCTTTTTAAACCAAAACCCAGTTTTTTGGCCAAAAAATATTTCGCATATATATTCATCATGTACATGTTGTTTTGAAATATGTACACATTGTGGAAAGTCTCCATCCAGCTAGCACACACATTGCCTCATAGATTTATTTTTTTTGTGGGGAGAACACTTAGATTTTAAGTGTTTTAGCTAGATTTTTACTTCTTTAGCAATTCTCAAGAATACAAGATAATGTTAACTATACTATGCTGGACAATAGATTTTTGTCCTTTGACTAACATCTCCCACCTTCCTCTCTCTAGTCCTTGGTAGCTACTATTGTACTCTATCCAGGAGTTCAACTTTTTCAGATTCCACCCGTGTGAGAGATTGTGTGGTATTTATCCTTTGGTGTCTGGTTGATTTTACTTAAAATAAGGTTATCCAATCTCATCCATGTTGGGGAGAGACACTTATTCTAATTTTTTCTCTTGTCTTTCGGCAACATTTCCAGTCAATTGGGTGGTGTTCATGTCTTATCCCAGTCTCATCTCTGATGATTCTGGCTGTAGGTTTTATTATTACCATAGTTATCAGAGAGGGAACCAAAGTTCAGAGGTAAAGGTTCTTATCCAGGACCACACAGATGACCCAGATGTGTGTGAAACTGGTCTCCTTCTTGGCTACCATTTACTAAGTGCCTAGTGTGTGCTGGTTAGATATCTAGGTGCCAAAGGGTGCTGAGTTGAATCAGAAGCATGGATAGGATGTGTGGAATACCCTCCCCACCCACCTCTGTGGGCTCTCTTTTTCCTCTGGGTGAGATCCAGTCAGCACAGAACTGACTGTGTGCCTGGGGTGGGTGGGTGGAAGGTTCTGGGGCTTCCTCTTGTGGTGTGCAGCTCTTGATATTGCCTGTCCCTAGTGGACAGTGGGGACTCAGAGCACCCATTCCCAGTCTAAGGAGGATCATCTTTCTGGACAGCACTCCCTGAGATGCTTGCCTCTCTCTCTGCTGCACATGAACTGAAAGGCACGTACAGAAGTGCCTGGGATCTGGGCATCCTTGGACGTCATCCTTGAGCTCAAGGTCCCCATACCCTCCTCAGCCTGCGTGGTGCTGGCTGCCTGGGTCAATCTCGGCCTTGGCTTTCTTTACTCTAATCCTGTCCTCTTGGCCCTCAGGCCACAACCCCCATCCAAAGAAGGCTGGGCAGAGTCGAACAGTGAGGAGACTTCACTGGTGGTTAGATTGATTGTCTAAAGTGGTGGTCATGAGGGAAGGACCAGAGAGAGGACATCAGAGTTTCCTAATGCTGAGGCCAAATAATTCAGCAGTGTGCTCCCAGGTGGCTCCTCAGTCACTCCTTCTCTAAGGGACTAAGACTTGGGGTTTTGCAGCCACCTGTGTTTTATGGCAGTGATGGTGTCAGGTCCTGAGGGTGTCTCTGAACACCCCCTTTCATACTTACTTGACTTATGAAATATCTCCTGGCAAACCCTCTATCTTTCATCAGACTGCCTGAGTAATCCACTCCCTTGCTCTCCTCCTCAGTCTCCACTCTCAGCAATACTCTTGGCATAGGGGTCTCTTGGGATCTCTTTTCTAGGTTTCACAATTTAGTCTTTATTCCAGGCAATGATTTTACACTACCGATATAAATACCAAAGGTCACAATGATTATAAAATCTGATTTTCCAAGATTGTCAGGCCTAGTCAGTGGCTAGAGGTCTTAGAATTGGAAGTGTGAGAATTAACAGATGGTGTATCCCATTGTTGGCATTTTTCAGACTGGGAGATGATGGGATAGAGAGGGGGACTGTGTGACTCAAGACCCCTGCAGCCCATTCTCCTCTGCACACAAACTCCCATAACATCTCACCTGTTCACAGCAACGTATTTGTACCAACTCCACTCATCATTGGTGACACAGGTGGAGCATCCCTCATCCCAAAGGCTTGGGACTGGCAGTATTTCAGATTTTTTTTTCCAGATTTGGAATATATGCGTATCCATAATGAGATCTCATGTCTGAATATGTTATTCACGTGTATTTCATACACATATTGTACACAGCCCGAGGATAATTTTATATGATATTTTTAGTGTGCCTGCATTTTGATTGTGACCTGTCATGTAAGGTCTGGTGTGACATTTCTCACTTGTGATGCTATGCTGTTGCTAAAAAATGTTGCATTTTGGAGTGCTTTGGATTTTGGATTTTTGGATTAGGGATACTCAGTTTGTATAGTAGTCCCTTTTATCTGAAAGGAATATGCATAATAACACCTGAAACTGCAGATAATACTGAATGTTTCGTGCAAGCACTGTGATAGTCTATGTGATTGATGAGAAGGTGATCAAGTGACCAATGAGTGGGTAGTGAATTCAGCATGGACGCACTGGATGAAGGGATGGTTCAGCTCCCATGTGGGACAGAGCTGGACAGAGTAAGATTTCATCACACTACTCAGAATGGTGTGCAATTTAAAACTTATGTATTGGTTATTTCTGGAATTTACCATTTAATATATTCATACTGCTTTGACTGGGGTCAACTAAAACTGTTGAAAATTAAATTGTGTGTAAGGCGGGGTACTCTAACTGCAGGATGCTGGTCTCAGTCCAGCTCAGGGAGGTTTGGAGCCAGACCCTGGGTGGTGCATGAACTGGGGCCAGGCTCTGGTGTGTGTGTGTGTGTGTGTGTGTGTGTGTATCGTGCACATGCGTGTGTGTGCACATGCAAATATGAGCTCAGTTGTTCCTCGTGACTGCCCATGAAGAAGGCATTTCTGTTATTCCTGGGTATAGACCTAGGCACACAAAGGGAGAAGCTAACTTATACCCAGAGTATAGACCTAGGCACACATCAGAGTGGCAGATCCAGAATTTGGACCCACAAGATTTGTTTTTTTTTTTTTTTTCAGCACTGGGAACCCAGAATCTGGAGCATGGTAGGCAAACACTTGACCAGTGAGCTACATCCCCAGGCCAAGATGTCTTTAACCTCTACATGATGCTGCCTCTGAGTTAGGAAACCTGCTGTTCTAGAACCTGGTCTGCTCTGAAGGAGGATTTGAGGTTCCAGGATAGCACAAGAAAACTGTTGTGTTTTGGAAAGTCTCACCCACAGGAAAAACTACACATGACACTTGTTCAGTGTTCCAATTATGTTACACCAGATGTAGGTGCTTTGGGCTCTGTACAAAATACTCATCTCTGCTGTTGGGAAATCTCCTTTCCCGTCTGCTTTCCCTGCAGTAGGCTTAGCCCTGTAATCCTGCCCTGCCCAGTAATTTAGAAGAGGAGCAGGAATGATGACAACAAAAGCCAGTTGAATCCTCAAGGAGAGTCCTAGGAGGCAAACTATAATTATCTAAATTAGACTCTTAGGGGACACAGGTTTTATATCCTCATAGGAAGGAGTGTCACTAATGTCTCCTTCTGCTGAAGAAGGTGCAGCTTGCTAGGAAGTGCCTCCTGGCTCATTTCCACATGAGAGAAACCGACTCAGGGAGTTCGCTGTGCCTTAGGCTGGTGATGATTGAGAGGGCTTCTAGAAACTTTGGGGAGTCCCCATGTCGATGAAGGAAATGTTCAGACTTTGCTAAATTCTATTACCATTAAGAGTCAAGTAGCTCTTGCACATTCATATACCTCAGATTCACCGCTCTTCCACCAATCCCACTTTTCAAGTAGTGAATTTCTAGTGACTTTCTTCATGAGAGTTCCTGTCACCTCAGAGGAGAACCATGAAGTTGAGGGCAGGTGGGCAGCCTCACTGGTGAGTGACACCTGTCTACTCACAAGCCTCCTGCAGAACTTGTTCCAAATAGGCACTTCAGCAAAATTACCAACACATAAAGCAGGGGCTGAATTTGGGCTTGTTGCTTAGGCAGACTGTTTAAATCCAGGCTGGACCTCTTGTTGTGTCTACCTATGTGTGAACTGCCTAGCCAACTATGTCCCCTGTGGCACTAAGGACTTGCCTGGACACTG
>JAJEJO010044986.1:6014-19996 GCA_020662805.1 Glaucomys volans
GCTTGGCAGAGCCGTTTTGAATATTGCACTTATCTACCTCCTAATGGGAGTTGAGGCAGAGAGCAGTAACAAGCCACCTGGACGCCTGGGACTCAAGTTCTGCGGTCACCTGAGCCCTCACCCCAGTCCCCACAGAAGCCCCCACCAGTGCAGCAGTAATGACGCTTGGTAACCAGACTGAGGTGGAGACATGGACAGCGTGGTCTTAGAACTGGAGGCGGTCGCAGTGTGAACGACCTCCTGGGCAGGCGGCTTCTTAGAGACAGGGTCCCCTCCATCCACCCAGCACTGTGAGAGTAGGTTGGGGTCCACTGGAAGGGGCTGGTGCAGTGTCCCTCACCTGCTGTGGACAGTGAATGTGGTTTTAGGCACCTGGTGTGAGGGACTCACCTGGGCAGGTCTGTGACTTCTCACTGCAGGGCTGGTGTAAGGGCCAGGCTGGTCATGCAGGTGGACAGGCAGGTCTTGGACTGGGACTGCCCCACCTGCAGGCTCTGGTGAGAGGCAGGAGGCCACAGAAGTCTCTGGAGGGATCATGGTGGGCTGAGCTTTGGCCTTGAGTGGCCACAGGCTAGCTGGTGGGCCCTCACAGAACAGAGGACAAACCACCCTGGACCCCAGTGAGAAGTGCTGGCTGGAGTGGAGGCCCAGGGATTCCCTCCCTACTCTGTTCTTTTATTTTTATTGTACTGAGGGTTGAACCCAGGGGCTACATCCCAAGCCCTTTTTAATCTTAAATTTTTCAGCACTGAGGATTGAGCCCAGGGCATTGCAGATGCTCGGCACGCAATCTACATTCCCAGTAATTTTCTTTCTTGATTTTGAGAAGGGTCTCTCTAAGCTGCTGAACTTGCAACCCCCTGCCTCAGCCTCCATGTCACTGGGCTTCCAGGCGAGGGCCACCCTGACCACCTTCCCTTCCCTTCCTGGGGCTTAGAGTCTTGCAACTCTGTGCAGGAGAGGCGGGGAGGGCTGGGGCCCTGGTGGCTCGTCCTGTCTGAGCTCTCTCTTTATGGGCAATGGTATCTGCTGCTGGGATCTGTGCTACGGTGGGGCCCCACTGCTTCCCCAGGTTCCCAGCACACCCAGCAGCCCAGCTATTCGGTCACATCCTTATTTCTCCTGGTGCCCAGTGGGGCCTCCTAGGGCACCCGATGATGGACATCTGCAGGTGATGGTTGTGTCCCTGTGGCCACTCCCAGTACCCTGGACACGGGTCACTGTGTACCCTCGAGTGGAGCCACGAGCTGGCCCCACTGACAGAACTCCCAGAGACGTTCTGTCAGTGGGGCCAGCCCCTCGGCAGGGTCGGGTCCATCCAGGGAGCACCGTGGTGGTACCGTGATCAGCACAGCTCCTGCCGTGGGGGAGTCTGGCTCCGCTTCCACAGCTGGAGCTGGCCTGGGCCTCTCCCAGTCCTGGGGAGAGAAGCTGGGGGAGTCCAGGGAGCCTCGATTTCACTGCACTCCTGCCTGAGGGGGCCTCCGTGGGTCAGGCAGAAGATGACTTCACACCAGTTCCAACCCCAGCCGGTTCCCAGTCCCAGGGCCCTGGAAGGAAGGGGCCTGGGGCTTGTGGATGCCGCTGCAAGGCCAGAACCAGATGGCTGTCAGAAGCCTCCCAGCCTCCTCCCAGAACGGAAGCTGGCCCATGCCTGGACCCTTGGCCAGGAGGCCTGGTTCCCTGCACAGCACGGCCAGGCCCAGAAGCCCTTTGTGGGACTGCTCCGTTGAAAATACGTTTGTCCCTTTTCTCTAGGGACAGCTTGTTAACTGCTGTTACCAGACAGGTCTGGCACTAGTTCGTGTCTGCAAGAGAGTCCTCACACTTCCTTCTGGAAAGTTCCGCTGGGGGCCCCATGAGAAGGGTGGGGAGGGAGTCAGACAGGACAGGTGGCCTGGCCATGTCCTTCTGGTGGGGTCTGGGGTGGCCTGCTCTGCTGCAGGCTTGTGCGAGCGTGTGGAAGGGAGTCTCTGCCGCAGGTGGGAGCAGCTGGCGGAGGGTTGGTTTCTGCCACCGGCCTGCAGCTCCTGCAGCAGCAGGGGGCACCTGCCCTCCCAGCACACGTGATGGCTGGCTCCCGGCCAGGCAGGGCTGGTGGAGCCAGGCTGCGGCCTCAGGTCAGCAGGACGGAGCAGGACACCTGCAGAGGGAGGCATGCTTCTGGGGGCCTGGGGTCATGAGAGGAGGTGGGGAGCTGTCAGCTGGCGAGCTCCACCCTGCTGATCACAGGGTCACACGGTGTCACGGTGGCCTGGCTCTTGCAGGGTCTCTAGGTGGACGCTGCCCAAGCACTGCTCCATGTTTGGAGCACATCCTGTCCCGAGTCTCCAAGGACACCCCTCTGCTCTGTCCTCCAAAGGAGGCTGCTGGTGAGCTGCGCTGCTCAGGTCAGTTGCCCAGCTGGCCTGCTCCAGATGCAGTGCTCTTAGGTGCTCAGACCTGGAGGGGACGGGCTGGAGAAGAGGGGTGTTCTTGGGGCTGTGGGTTGGCAGCTGTGGCTCCCTTCCTGGGGCCTCCTCCTCACCTGTCCCACAGGTGGTAAGAGGGAACGGAAGCTCCACTCAACACATCTCTGAGGACTCCAGGAACACCCTTCTCACCTGTGGTGAATCGCCAAGGCCAGGAGGAAGAAGGCCCTGCCCCACATGTGGACTGGGGTTTCTCACCTCACCCGCTCCTTGAGCTGCCCTGTCCTGCTCCCCGCCTCCGGTCTCCTTCCCTGATCTCTCTTCTTCACGAGAAGCTGGGCACCTGCCGGCCTTCCCAGGGGCCATAAGGTCGAGGATGTGCTGGGCTGTCTAGTGCTCCTGGGATTTGGACTTCTGCCATCAAGGCAAAGGTGATCGTGCTATTGGAGAGGAGTGTGACCACCTGGGACAGCCAGGAGCTGGCTGTTCTGGAAGATTCCTCACAGCCTAATAGCAAGGACTGTGGAAGAGTCTGTCCTGTGCCCAGGAGAGTCCAGTCTGACTCTGGAGATGCTGGCATCAATGGCAGTGGGTTCTGAGTGCAGCCCTCAGGGGAGGGCTCTGCAGCTGGGCTGGCAGGGCCAGGGAACAGCTCCCACTGTGAGATGAGCTCGAGGTGACCAGCTGCCTCGTTTCCTCAGTGTGCCTTTCAGGGGAGCCTCCTGGCTTGTCAGTGGTGACTGGGGGCAGTGTGGTGGCTGTGGTGACCCTCGTTTTTGTCCTCAAGGACTGAACCCAAGGGACAGAGGGAGCCCTTGATCAGAGACTCATGTTCTGGAGCTCTGCACCAACATCGGGAGTGCTGCTGGGAGCAGGGGTGCCCTCCTCGGCAGGGACATCGCCCGGGTCTGCCCGGCTCTGCCCAGGTCTGCCCAGCCTCTGCCCAGGTCTGCCCGGCCTCTCCCAGGATTGCCCTTCCCAGCCTCCTGCCTGCCGTGCATGCACGCAGCCCACAGCTGAACTCCTGGGGGCACGTCCCTAAGACAGTGCCCAGCCCCCTGGCTCTCACGGCCTCCGTGGCTTTGAGAAATGCCCGCCTCTCCAAACCCCAACTTTTCCAACTACAAAAATGAGCATCTCTGATTTTTTGAGATGTTCTGGGTACTCAGTGAAACCTTGCAGGGTTTGGAAGAGCGTGAAGCTCCGCCCAGTGTGAGCACTGGGGTGAGGCTGAGCTCTATGTGCATATTTTGATCAAAGGTGAAGTAGGAGGTGGTCAGAAGCCTGGGCAGTTTCTTGAGATGCAGCCATTTATTTGTAAATGTTCACTCTGTGTACCTTTTACGGATTAGAAGAAAATGCAGTAGAAAACATTCTAGTTGATGTAGGTTTATGGGGCACTTTCCATGTGGCACAACAGCCAAGGGACCCTAGGTTTGGTGCAGCTCGAACCAGGCAGCCTGAGCCCAGCACACCCGCTGGTGTGGACCTCGCCAGATGCCCTCGGAACCTCCTGCTCTTTCTTGAGGACCCACCAGGTTTAGCCTCTCTGCAGACTCAGCAGGGTCTCAGGCAACCGTCTTGTGCTGGGTGTGGATGGACTCGATGGTCAGCAAGGGTGATCTCTCTGGTGGCTCTTGGGGCTCTGGGACACCTTGTTTCTTCCCTCCAGCCTCTGAGCCCACTCCATGCGGAACCTCTGGATGGGGTGTTGGTTTTGGCATTGTGAATCATGGGACCCGAGGGAAGGCTGGGCTGTGTCTCTCAGCACCTCTCCACGTGGGGGGGCCTGGCTGTCCTGCAGGCTGCCCAGCACTCTGCTGAAGAATTTGCTGGGTCTGGAGGGCTGTGGGCCTCTACTTGGGTTCACTGCCCATCAGCTGGGTTCTCATTCAGGATACTTGTGACTGGAGATGGGGATGTTCTGCCACGGAAGCAGCCTGGGACATGCTTCTGGAACCTTCTGGACCCCAGAGAGCCCAGTAGAGCTCCAAGGGAGCAAGATGCACAGGGTGATGCAGAGCCTCCCCTGGGCCTGGCTGCCCTGGCCACCCTGGTGGTGGGTGTGGTAACCAGGGTCCCATGCACTGTTGACCTGGGGTGGGGTGGCCTGGCTGAGGTGGCCTGGGCTCCCTGGGACCTCACATGCCATGGCTACTGTTAGCACAAGAAGCCTGGGCAGGACACAAACCTCATGCATCATCTCAGCTCTTTATTCAGGGGGATGAAATGGTGCCTGGGGACCCACTCTCCTGTTGGAAAGTGGGCTCCCAAAGAAAGAAGGGGACTGGGTTTACACAGGTTCTTTGAGGGGTGGTCTAGTGAGTGCATGTCAGTGTTGCTCAGACATCAGGAACGTGGGCCTGTCGCTCAAGGTCTGTGGACAGCGCCTGAAAGGGTTTTGCTCTGGAGGCGATGACGCCCCAGAGACAGTTTCTTTTAGGATGATGAAGCAGGTCCTCTCTGCCTGCAGCCGGCGTCTGGAACACTCGTCTTGGAGACCAAACCTCTCAATGCGTGGCCTTCATTGTGCTCCCTTTTCTTGTCCCCACGTTTCACTATCTTGGGAATTCTTATTCTCCATATCCATTATTCCAGACTCTGAAAGGAAAGGGGAAATTTGGCAATGACTCTAGTGTCTTGAGCTGGGAGGGGGTGAAGCTGGGGAAAGGGCTTGGTTTTGGAGTTTTGGAAGTGAACATGGGGCATGCCGAGGGGGTGTGTGAGGGACGTCCTGAGGTCAGCCAGGCCATGCTGCTCCAGGAGTTCAGGGGTGAGCGGTGGGAGGAGGGACGTGCTGGGATGCTTTCAGGCAGTTGTGGCTGAGCTGACACTTTATTAAAAAACCGTGAAAAAAAATAGGAAGAAGAAAACTGTGAGAGTGGTACGTACAGGTTGGCTAGTTTGTTAGGGAAGGGGAGACGATCATAGCATGTAGAATGAAGACTAACTGGCTTAAAGGTATGATTCTCATGTGGAAGGTTAACTAATGTGTCAGTGTTAAGGAAAATGATTCTAGCGCGTCATAATTGAGGGCTTTGTTAATTTCAGTTGAGGCCCAATCAGATTTGGGGTGTTCCTACTACAAACTCGTGGGCTTGGTTCCTTTGGAGCATAACAAGATGATTAATCTTGGAGCCATACTTTCCTGATGGTTTAGTTGTTTCCATCCTGCTCGACAAATTACAAAAAATAAGACCAGAGGCACAATTAACAGTATGGTTAAGGCTAGTCTCCCAGCCTGTGTGGAAAAGCACTTAAAAGGGTTAAGGGATGATATCTCTTCAATTAAACTGCTCAAATTTCTTCATTATCAGAAGTAGGTGGTTGGGCATTAGCCATGGCCAGTGCCTGAGACTGTAATTTCAACACACCCAAAGAGGCATTATGGAAAGGATCAGTCCCATTAGACGATTACATGCATTCCGCCATTGAATCCTAGTGTCATTGCATGGAACCTTAATAAAGCACAGTGAGTGATATTTGAGTGGCATTGGCGTCTGAGTCCACTGAAGATCTTTACTTGCTCTCCCAGCCACATGGCAGAATTCTTTAGTTGCTGGATCTCACTTAGGATTTCCTGGTCACTATGTACTTGAGTTTGCCAGGTTTCAGTAAAATTCAGAGGCAGTATCTCAGTCAAGGTAACAGTGCCAGCTACCAGATGAAATGTTTAGTATTTTCATAGGGAGCCAGGGGGCTATTAGCCTTTCTAGCCATTTACCCTGGAGTCCGCCACATAATCTGATCGACACGTTGTTGGAATGTACAGTTCTTACATTGAACATGATGTATGTTCTGTGGGGCACTATATTGTACTTGAATAGGTTCAGACAACAAAACAGGAATTTAATACGCATGGTCCCTGTAAGAATTCTTTAATCTCAGTGGATGTTTCTAGCCTTATTTAAAGATAAGTTGGGGGCTTCAGGCTGTGGACTGGCTCAATGTACATCTTAAGTTTTATTTAAAAGAGCTATTGTTTTTCCTCTATATGCCCAGGTATGGCTATGTTTTGGTTTTAACTCTTTTGCTAGGTGTTCAAGACCAGGCTGGTCAAATTGACCTGTTCCTGTCTGTTGTTAAGAGTCAGCTGAGTTCCCACAGGGGTCACTTGTGGGGAACGTGAGAGAGCTTCTCAGCTTCTTTAGTGCCTGCCATTCGCTAGGTAGGGTCTCCTCGATGAGGTGGCTTCCCTCAGAAACACCAGCATGTCTCCCTTTTCAACGACCCTCCTCTGCAGCAGCTGCACTGATGTGACCTCATCCATCTCCCTGATCAGGAGGTCGTGTGACCCAGAGTTGCAAAGTTCCTTGGAGAAGTTCTCTAGTTCCCTGGGTTCAGGCTGACTCTGAGGGCAAGAGCCAGATACTGGTTTTCTTGGCCCTTTACTTTAACCCCAATTTTTAAGCCTTGGTGTTAAACATCTAGCAAGTCAGTCTCACCAGTCCTAAAGTAAGAGTACTGGACTTCAACTTTAATGTCCATAACCTCACAGTTATTTATCCCCCTTTATTAAATTGGGGTCTATATTATCTTATATGACCTGTGGGTAATGGCATGTTATATCAAATCAATTCAGGTTGTTTGTTCTTGAAGCAGGTACTTCTCCAAACATTAACAGGAAGAGTTGTAGAGTTTAAAAGGAAAATGGAATTAACAAGAGTAAAACCATACTCAGTTTGCATAATAGTTATTCTGATTTTGGGCAGTATTATACATGATCTCTGTTTGAGATCATAGTAGCCTTTACAACAAACATCAACCTTTTGAACACAATTTTAAATGAGTAAAAGTCCGGCCTATTCTTGGAGTCATTCTAAGATGTGGAAAGCAGGGAGACAGAGCCTTAGATGAGGTGAGGCTCTTGGCAGATTTCAGGTACAGTGTTCTAGTTCTAAAGCTGATCTTGGTCTCTTTCTTAAATGTCATTTTACAAAGTTGTATACATTGTTTCTGGAGTCTATATGAACATAAGTTAATATAATATAACATTATATATAAAACAGGAATTAAAGAAAGGCTGGGAGAGCTTTTAACTTTGCTTTTGTGTGGAAAACGGCAAACACTTTGATGTTTCGATACTAACCTTTCAAACAGATTAGGCTCTTAGCATCTATTAGAAATGCATTTGCATTTCTATCCCAGTGCAAAAAGTAACATAAGACTTAGGTTCACTTACAGAACATTAAATTATATGAATGAATCCCCAATTAAATTTGTTATTCTTAGAAGTTTAAAATCACCATTCCAGACAAATTTGGTTTGGAGAACAGCAGCTTGATAAACATGTTGGTCTGGATTTCCTTCTGAAAAGACTTGTATACCTGAAAGATATGAACACATTTAACATACAAAGAAGAGCAATAGTACCACAATTACATTGATATTTTTATATCAACCAAGTTTAACTTTCAAAGGAAAATTCAGACTCTGAAATGTATTGTAATACTCCACGCAGTTGTTGTTTAACCAGAGTTCAATAAAACCCTAATTTCTTTAAGACTAGTGGCTCTAAATAATAAAACTTAACAGATCTTAATATCAAGGGTTAAGTAATATTTTAAGAAATCTTTGTCACTTCAACACGTACAGTGAACTTTGGTATTTATCAATACATTAATATTTCACGTTAGGGAAAACCTTGAATAGCTGTAACTGATTGCTTCATGTGCATTTAACCAACTTAGTTTCACAAAGTGGGTGAAAGTTGCCTCTGACTTATAAAGACACTCATGTTGTTTATTTCCTCACACAAGGATTTTCTTACCCAGAAACATTTTCCCTTCTATTAAATACATTTTTATACCTAGAACCTTTAAATTTCTTTAGCTGTTGACCCTTTTCTTTTTGTTTTAATTTACATTCTGAAACAACCCTTACGAAATTTCTGAATTTAGATAAATTATTCCATTTTAATAAGAGGAAATACTTTATGTTATTTATAGTATTCTACTGGAAAACACAATTGAAACTTTTGGACACTTTGTAGATAGAACTGCATGAATTTGTTTACCAATTTATAAAAACAAAATGTTAAGTATATCATCCCAAGGAATGTAAGCAGTTAAGAGTACTTGATGCTAAATTAACCATTAGTATTTTAACTTTGTAAGTTAATCAGATGTCTCTAGCAAACAGAGTCATGATTAAATCCCATACATGTTAAAATCCAATTTGTTTATTTTTCCTGTAAGAACCAAGATATCAGACAAGGGTATTGAACAATATTTGCCATCTCTTCCTTGTTGAAGGAAAGTCCAGGAAACAATGGATATTAGAAGTTTATAGAGGTGAACCTTTTTTCTTTGTGGGGTTGGGGATTGAACTCAGGGCCTTGTGCATGCAAGGCAAGCACTCAGACTGTGAACATGTTATTGTTTGACCACCTAGAGGCACTTGTTAGTTAAGTAATTTGAAGACATTTTATTTTTATTTGTTTACCCAATCTAAATTGAACCTTTTAAATAATGTGAATCAAAGGTATTTGGGTTCATATTTTTGAATTTTAATTCATGAGTGCTCATTATCTAGGTGTCAATTTTGATATCATGTACACGATATTTGGATGCACACACATATATAGACAGACAACAGGACATACACATAACACAAAAGCAAAGGCCTTGCAGCTTTTTGTAGATGAATCTCCTTTGCAACATTATTAAAAAAACTCCATAGTTGAATAAAAATAGGACTGATCAGAAAAGCATTAACCTAGGTATTTAGGATCAAGATTATGAGCTCAAAAAATATGCAAGATGTTTTTTGTTAAGAAAAAACAAGAGTCCTACAATAAATGACACAGCCATTATTTCTCTAAAGCAGTATGGGGGAGGGGAGAGAGAGAGAGAGAGACAGAGACAGAGGGAGGGAGAGGGAGAGAAAAGGAGAGAGGGAGAGGGAGGGAGAGGGAGAGAGAAGGAGAGAGAGAGAGATTGTGAAGGAGAGGGAGAGGGAGAGGGAGAGAGAGAGAGCGAGCAAGAGAGAGAGGGGAGAGAGGGACAGAGAGAAAGTCTTAAAACCATTTTTTTTTGTGTTGCAGTCCAGGGGTTTAAAATGGACCCTTTTTTCCCCTCAGCCTCAGGTTGGTCCCTCTCTGGGCTGCTGGCTTTTGTAGTTTACCTTCCAATCCTGGCTTCTGCAAGGCCAGGCCAGGGAAATTGCTTTTTTTTTTTGGTACTGGGGATTGAACCCAGGGGCACTCCACTACTGGGCCACACCCCCAGCCCTATTTTGTATTTTATTTAGAGACAGGGTCTCACTGAGCTGCTTAGGGCCTCGCTAAGTTGCTGAGGCTGGCTTTGACCTCACAATCCTGCCTCAGCCTCCCAAGTGCTGGGATTACAGGCCTATGCCACCATGCCCGGTGGGAAATTACTTTTAACCCTTTCCCCCCAGTTGGTAATCAGGTCAGGTTAGGTTGCAGAAAGTCATGAAACCTCACTGTGTTCCTTACTGAGACATGCCATTGGCTGCTGGGTTGGTCAGGGTTAAGGGAGGCTATTTACCAGTTAGTTGTGCCCTTAAAATCTCTTCAGACCGGGAATATTTGCCTGCTTCTTGGCTGCTCACCATCCCTATAACTTGGGGCTCCTCAGATGTGTTAGGGGCCTTGGGCAGGTGTCAGCACTGAGGGGAGGAGCGTTTATCCCTGGGTGATTTCCTTTATCTTTTCCCAGTTTACTTGGGTGTGGGAGTTTTTTGACATTCCCTCAAGGAGACAAGTGACCCTTTGCTGCAACCTGATAATCCGGGGGTCACCTCCAATCAGGCTCAACTGAGGGCGCAGCATGTCTGCTGTCTGGTGGATTTCGGGGTTTTGGCCATGTAAGAGACCTCAGGCTCTCTGGGAGTCTGCCGGCCTGGGCACGTTAAGCACTGTTTAGGGTGGAATTCAGTAGGTACGATCTGATTGCCTAAGTGAGGTGGCACACCTCAGTCAGGGGGCAAACTCCTTCCTGTGTTTGGCAGGGTTTTCAGAGAATGAGTCTAATTTGTCCTCTATTAGGAACATCTCTGTCCTGGGGAAGGGGTGTGGACCGGACGGACATCCCCTCAGCTCCTGGGGTTCCTGTAGGGGAACATTATTTTGTGGGACAATCTTTGGCCACGTAAGGGGAGGGGATGGCACTGGGCAGGGAGAGAGTGAGGTTTGCCAAGGGGACTCTGATGGGGAGCTGCAGGACTCTGGAGGGGGCCCTGATGTGGCAGTGATGGGGCTTTGGGGAAGGGAGCCCAGAGGGGAGAGGGGGTCCTCAGGGGGCTCTGGGGCCCCAGGACCTGTAAGGAGGGGGATAATCAGCTATTTCCAGGTCTGCAAATGAGGAAGGGGACTGTAAATTTGTCACCAGTAACTGCAAGGTATACAAGGCTGCTACAGGGAGGGGTCTTGGTGGAGGAGGGTAAAGGTGTGGAGGTGCCGGAGTTCCAAGGTCTTGCCATTCTGGGTTAAATACTTTTCTGAAGCTTGTAGAGCCTCCTTATTGAGAGTTCCATGTCTGGGCCATGTATGCTGACTGTCCACTCTGCTGTGCCAGATTCGAGTACTGAGCTTAATGAGGCATTTAATTTGGAGGTCGGTAAGGGAATAGAGGGTTTTAGAATTGGTGGAGGACAGCCCAAGGGGTGTCTCTGGGAATTGATTGGGTGATTCCCATCTTTGGAGAGGATGGACAGAGACGGTGACAATGGAGAGCAAAGCATCCCCTGCACTCTTGATATCACCTGGTGTGCCAGTCCCAGACTGGACGTCCCCACGATGGACTGGGGAAACGTCTTTCCCTCACTCCCAGTGGTAAGGGGCTGGGTCCCTGGTTAATAAAATGGGGTCTTACCTCTCCAAAGGCATGAGAAGGCCGGCTGTGGATGTAGATGCCAAATGGCAAGTAGGAAGGTCCTGACTCGTGAGGTTGCTGGGTGTGCCAGGGAAGGGAAGATGGCGAGGGAGCAGAAGTCGGCCTCCTTTAACGCCAGCAAAGGGTGTGATGTGAGTCCCTTTCCTGTTCACCTGGCATAAGGCCAAAACTTCAGCAGGTGGTTGGGGTCCGTACCAAGGGCTGTCGGAGTCAGGGCTCACACTCAAAGCCTCCGTGCCACACTAGGGAGTCACCCCAGCCAGATGCCTGGGGCTGCATTTGAGCCTCCTCCTGTCACACGAAATTCTCCCACACAGCGGCAGACGGCTGGTACCCCTGAGTTAGATTTCAGATCCGAGACCTTCGTACAGCCCCAGAGAGCTGCCCCGGCCAGTTGTGTCCCGAGCCCTCTGCCTCTCTCTTACACCAGTGTCTCCTGCACTAAGTGGACAGCAAAGGGCATGGGAGGCCTACATCCAACAAGGAAGGGAATGCAGTCAGTCTGAAGATCAGCCTTAGCTCCTGTGAGCGGAGCCTGGGGGTCGCCCAGCCTTCAGAGGGCCTTGGAGGAGCCAGCAGGTCATGGTCAGTCTCCAGGCCTCATGGGCTGTTTAACTGATTGGGGGGGAAGGAAGGGGTTACAGGGAAGTAGGGACTGTTACTTTGCTCTTGATTCCCAGTCAGGGAACAAAATGTTAGCACAAGAAGCCTGGGCAGGACACAAACCTCACGCATCATCTCAGCTCTTTATTCAGGGGGATGAAATGGTGCCTGGGGACCCACTCTCCTGTTGGAAAGTGGGCCCCCAAAGAAAGAAGGGGACTGGGTTTACACAGGTTCTTTGAGGGGTGGTCTAGTGAGTGCATGTCAGTGCTGCTCAGACATCAGGAACGTGGGTCTGTCGCTCAAGGTCTGTGGACAGCGCCTGAAAGGGTTTTGCTCTGGAGGCGATGACGCCCCCAGACACAGTTTCTTTTAGGATGATGAAGCAGGTCCTCTCTGCCTGCAGCCGGCGTCTGGAACACTCGTCTTGGAGACCAAAGCTGTCGATGCGTGGCCTTCATTGTGCTCCCTTTTGTTGTCCCCAGGTTTCACTGCCTTGGGAATTTCTTACTCTCCATATCCATTAGCTACCAAGGCTGTTGTCATCAGCTCTGTGTGGAGCTGGACCTTGAGGGTGAGATGGGCATCTGGCTGCAACACAACCTCTGAGTTTGGTGGACAGTTTGGTCACTGTGTCCACTAGACACTTGGACCAGATCCCCAGAGACCCATTTCTGAGCAGCAGGGGACATAGGCCCAGGTAGGTGGCCCACGGGACCGTCTCATGACTGGCTTTTGTTTCTTGTTCCCCTTCCCCAGGTCCAGCTGCTGATGGGCTCAGCCTGGGGGTGGCTGGACATTAAGGAGGTGGCTCTCCTGGCACCCATGGGTTGGCTATGGAGATGACCAGGAGCTGCTCTTCCCCTGTGGACACTGAGTCCCTGGCTTTCCTGCCAGCCTCACAACCCCAGGGCAGCACAGGACGTTGGGGGCGATGTGCTGACCCCTCCAGGGTGAGGAGGACGGGGGCATTCCCTTGGAGTGAGGTGTCCTGACAGAGGGGTCGCTTCTCCCTGGTTCCCTGTGTCCTGGGCTGACACATCCCACAGCCCTCCTCTCAGTTCTGGGCTTCTCTGAGGAGGAAGATTAGGCCCTTACCCTCAGTGAGAATCCTAAATTTGCCCTGCTGGATGTGTGGGCTGTGACCTTTGGTGCCTTTCCCTGGTGGTGAGAAGGGGCTCTGTGGGTGGGTGTCCTGAGTTACACAAGCTAAGTCAGTGGTCCCTGAGGCGATGCCCTCCACCTTTGCCTACCTGGCCCCCACCTCAGGGAGCAGAGGAGCTGCTGAGCCCCTGGAGAAGGAGCAGGGGACTCCAGGGCTCATGTTGCATGCTGGCACACAGTGTCAGGGAGCCCAGTGAGGACAGGACCGAGCAGAGCAGGAAGGAGGGAGCATGAGAGGTTCAGGGGTGCTGCTGAGGGGGAGGGCAGGAGCCCCAAGCACTGTGGGACCCCTCCTTGCTGGGAAAGAATGCCATGGCCCTGTGTCTCAGGCCTGTGTTGGTGGGGACAGATGGCCTGTGGGTCCCAAAATGGGGACACCAGGCAAAGATGAGAAGGCTGCCAGCAGGCACCCAAGTTCTGACAGCGGTCCCACTCGGGCTGCCAGGGATGCTTGTTGCTAGGCAGCAGCTGCTGTAGTTATTTGGAGTTTAAGGTGGTAAAGATGTTTAGTTGCAGAAGGTTCTGGGGATTTGGAGTTGGTGGCTTGGTGTGAATGGTGTGCTAAGCTGCCCACTTATTGTCCCACGAACAGCAGCTTCTCCTGGGTCTGCTCATGTCCACCCAGGAAAATTCACAGACCACTGACCTTGGTTCAGCATAGGACCCACTCCTCACAAAAATGTCCACCAAGGACAACAATGAAGAGACATTGCTTAGAGGCATTGTTTTCAAGTTCAGAGGTAGCAACTGTGGTGAAAGAGACCTAAGTCAATACTGCTTCCCGGAAAACATCCTAAAAACACTTGCAGTAAGGAGGAGAGCTTGAAGGTTTTGGGATGTGGGATGAGGGTTGAGGTGCAGGGTGGGGGGTGAGGGTGTAATTGTAGGTATGAATGAGGCTGGAGGTTTAGGTGTGGAAGATGTGACGGTGTAGGTGTGGATGAGG
>JAJEJO010044987.1:0-16330 GCA_020662805.1 Glaucomys volans
CAGGGGACAGTGATAAACATCAAGGGCCATATTCCTAGTCCGTCCTACCAGATTCATGGGTGTTCAGGCCTGAAGGGGGTCTCGGGCCATCTGGTCCAACCTGCCCATTATACAGATGAGAAGACACTGAGGCCCAGAGAGGAGAAATGATTCCCCCACGGCCAGACAGCTAAGCTGGGACTCACGCTCCATCTCCTTCCACTGCACTGTGAAAACCAGAGAGAGGACAGAGCGACGGGGTGGGGGCTCTGTCAGCCTCTGTGCTTGCTGAGTCTGCGCCAGCTATGCTCCCTGCCTCTCTGTCTTGTTACAAGGCAGATGACAGCTTGCACAGAAGGAGTGACGACCCCCCCCAAGGAGGCCACACAAATGGCCACGATTCGAGCCTGTGTGTAGTTTCTAGAACAATGAGCCTTTCCTCTTCACTCTGCTCCCCAGAAAAGAGCAAAAAGGCTAACTTCCCCCCAAGCCTGCAGGCAAATTCCCAATGAGAAGCCAGATCCTGCTTCTATCTCCCAAAGATCTCTCCCGGCTGTCTACTTGGGATAAACTTTCCCAGCAATATTTGAAGCCAATTAGAGAAAATTAAGGAATGCAACAGGAGACCTCGTGTTGGTTCAGGCCACACGATCATTTATTCATTTAACAAACTTCTACTTGGCCCTTTGTCCCCGCTCTCCACCTAGAGCTCAGAGACATTCTTTGTTTCCTTTGGAATGTCCCCCATCAGCAGCCCCCAGCTCCAGCCTCTATCTTCAGACTTTCCTTTCCCATCATTTCCCCATCTGAGACCCAAATCCAGCCCACACTCCACATAGAGATGTGGGAGGGGCCCCACCAGGCTCACGCCCCGGACAGATGTGCTCTGTTCCCCACACAGCTGTCCCAGCAGCCCATCTGCACTCACTTCCTGCCTCCCTGCTCCAGCCCCTCTCACCTCCCACGCAGGGGTGGGGAAGTCTAGTCCAGAGATTTTTCGTCTCAGTCCAAAAGCCAGTGTTGAGGCGGCCACCAGCATAGCAAAGCCCAGGACCCTGGCTCCTGCCCTCCCCACTCCCCCCACCCCCCAGTAGTAACGGCCCAGGAAGAACTTCAATAAGGAGGTGTCTTCACTCAGGCCACACTTGGGCCACTCTGGAGAGCTGCACCTTGGATTTCAACCTCAGTCTCTTGGCAGCTACTCTGAAACTGTTGGGCTCTGAAGTCCTCCCAGCATCCCAGTCCTTTGTCTCCATGAAACACACCAATAGCATCATTGATCTGATTTCACTATTTTGTTGAGACAGAGAAGTCTGCTTCACTCATGCCAGGTGCCTCCAAGAAAGGAAAAATTGATTTCAAAAACAGTTTGATGCAAAAAGGCGTCCCACCCTGATGGCTGTGGAAGTCCATTTGGTTCCCCTAGTCTCCACGCTGGGAGGCAGGGTCTGTTTTGCTGAGGGGAGATGACATCTCTGGGAACCTGCTTATTTCTGGGAAGCTCACAGCTCCCTCCTGGTTCCAAGCATGAGCATCCATTTTCTGCAGGGATGGTGTGGCTATTAAGTTTTGTGTCCCCTGTAGAACCCAGCCTGGCTCTGTGCATAGGCCTTAATAAATATTAATCACACACCTGGGTCAAGCAGGCAAGTGGGGAATCTGATTAACCCTTCAGTTTGCCTTTAGGGAACTGAACTTGGGCAATCAGGAAATGGAGAAACACAGCCTCAATGTCTCAATGAATGGAGATGAAGGGTGGTAGAGGAATGGGAGATTGCTCTATTGTTAACTGGCGTGGCCTACTTGGTCCACCATCTTTTCTTTACTAGCGAGTCCTAATGCATCGAGAGTGAGACTGAAAGATGCTAAATGATTCCCTTCTCCTAGAAACAGAAGTGCTGTAGGAGTTATGCCAACCCCATGTGCTATACCTCCTTAGTAGTGGCATTGCCTCTCTGAGGATGGCTTCTCCAGGCAGAAATGAATCCCCAAAGCCAGGGCAGGTGCCAAGAACAGGAACAAAGAGCTCTTCCAGACTTTCCATTGGCAAGAGCGGAAATTACCTTGACCAGGTAATTCCTATTCACCCTATTCTCTCTCCCACATACATAGGTACACACAGTTCCTCTCCTAACACAGGCACTGTGTGGCTAGTAAGTTTTGTCTCCCCCGTAGCACCCAGTCCTGGCTCTGTGCATAGCAGGCCCTCGATAAGGACATGCTGAACCCTGCTTCCAGGTGAGAGGCAGCGAGGTCTTTCTGCCAGGCTGGAAACCCATTAACCATGGGAGTCAGTTTGGACTTTTAGATAACTTCCTTAAGGTGAGCTGCCTCTGGGTGGCCAGGTAACCATAGGCTTACATTATTTATTTCCAAAGAGTTTTGTTAAGTATCTAAGAAGGAAAAACATTCTTTCACAAAGATACTCATGCCACCTTTTTCCATTGTATAAATCTGGCCGCCATAATTGTGTCAAAGTCCCTGCATTCAGGTCCCAGCCTGAAAACTCTGATCTGATAAGTCTGAGCCTAACGTCACAAAGAGAGGATGGCTGATGACAGGAGGGCTGGATGACAGACAAGCAGGAAGGCAGGCCGATAAGTGCACAGCAAGCTCCAAGGCCAAGGCCCATCCTCATGCAGGACCTTGGAGGCAAGCAGCCTGGCGAGGGGGCTCTCCTCTGCTTCTGGAATCGTGATTTGCCCTCCTGTGGCTTCAACCAAGAGCAATTTAAAAGTTCTTTAAATATAAACATAGAGTCACACAATGCATGCATGCACACACACACACACCTCCCTCCTCTAAGACAAGCCTCCTGTTTCACTAGTCCACCAATGACGGGGACCTCTCTTCCCACTTCAGATTTCAGAAAAACAGAAATTCCACATTCACATATTCACTTGGGTTCCTCCTCCAGTTCACTCTAGTTCATCAAGTTAGAAAACCCTCAAGTCCTGGGTATCAGACCCATGTTCTCCAAGGAAGCAGGGACTTGGAAGGAAGGAACAGTACTTTTTCTGACTCCCCTTCCAAAAGTCTCAGATTATCTTGGCAACCCTCAGCGCTCCCCAGGTCTCCTACGTGTTTAGCAGCCACTCTGAGCTTCTGAGTTGAGGCCTTCCACCTCTGCTCTCCAACCTGGCCTATCCCAGCCTACCTAGAACCCTACCAAGACCCCCAGAAGCAGGGGACTTGACCTTGGAGCCCCTGCAGCATGGATTCCCTGGGACAGATTTCACAACCCAGCACTGAGTTTTACTACAAGTTTCAGACAAAGAAGGTGTGTCAGAGCCGAGAGCATGCTTCTGCCCGCTGCGTGGGCGTCAAGTTCAATGCCTTCTTGTCAACACTTGAATGTGTTGAACATCACTCACAAGGGCATTCTTTAAGAAACCTATTAAGTTAATTACCCAGGCATTTTTTTTTCTTTCTCCCCCTATCCATGCATCTCACATAAGAAAAAAAATTGGCTTTCTTCCTCTCTGAGACACTTTTGATGCAACTCCCTCAGCACAATAACATCTTGTTTATTTCTCTAACAGTTAGTCAGGTTGGCTGCACTGGCTAGACCAACTCCTTTGCTCAGGTCTTAGTACTAAGAGGGGCCATGACAGTGTAAAGCGTGACCCTAGGGATGGTGGAGTGGGCCACCTGGCATCCTCCTTTCTAGCTAACTATCCCCAAGAGTGGCAATGACCAGGGTGAGTACAGGGAAGGATGAAACTGGAATCACCCAAAGGAGCAGGTCAATCAATAAGCTTTTTTTAAACACCAGTCATATGCCCAGAACTGTCCACCTTGGTTTGGGAAGAAAAAAAAAATTCTGTGTAGATAAGTTTTTCCCAATTTCATGCACATCTAAGCTCTATGGAAATGAAAGGGTTAACTTGCTATGAAAGATCTCAGCTGGGCGCAGTAGTGCACACCTGTAATCCCAGCAGCTGGGGAGGCAAGAGGTTCATGAGTTCAAAGCCAGCCTCCGCAACTTAGTGAGGCCCTAAGCAACTTAGGAAGACCCTGTCTCTAAATAAAGTATTTTTTTAAAAGGGGGCGGGGCGTGTGCTGGTGACATGGCAACCTTGGGTTCATTCCCGGTACCAAAAAAAAAAAAAAAAAAAAGAAATCACAACCTGGAAAAAAAGGAAACGGGTTCTAAACCCCCCCCCCGCCCTGTGTCTGGTCCCGCGGATGACCTGAATTTGCTCCTCGGTCAAATGCAGGGGTGGGCCTGGCTGAAGGATTGCTGGGTTTCCTCATGGCCCCCATCATTCATGGCTCCTCTGTGCCTGCCCAGCTGCCCAAAGCACCCCTCTGGACAGAGAGAGGCAGTGTTCGACAGACTGCAAATGGGGTGCCACCTAGGAGAGCTGTGTTGGTGGCTGTGCCCTGCATGGTAGCACCTCTGTCTAGGGAAGGAGGAGATAAGGAGAGGCCTGGGGCAGACATGGCCCTCTAGCTCTAGCAGGTGGGTGGAGGTCATGAGCCCAGGAAGGCAGGGGGTGCTGCTGGGGCTGATGTGATGTAGATGGGACCTGGTACAGCGAGGTCCATAGAGACATGGGAGGCACCAACCAGCCAGACCTCAGCCTCCCAACCATTGCATTGCGAGGAGCTGCGGCGGCCAGCTAGCATAAGGAGAAACACCCCCACGGCTTCTGCCAAGACCCTGCACAGCCCAAAAGCCATCTCTGCCCCTTCCCACTCCCAGAGAGACAAAACCTGGAGCGAATGCAGGCTGGGCAGCAGAGTTCTATGGGATATGCCCTCCCACACCCACACCCACCTAGGTGCCCAGATCCCGGACTGCTGTTGCCCCAGTCCTATCAGTGGAACCACACAAACCCTCAGCGGACTCATCTTGGTCCTCAGGGCAAAGCAGCACTGGTGTGGTGAGGTCTCCGGGTGAAATGAAGGAATTCAGAGGGATTCAAGGAATCACCTGGGGCAAGCCCCCACCAGAATGATTTAGAAGCTCTGCTTCCCCAATCATCTGAGCCTCATGGGGCCTTGCCTGTTCTCCTGGCCTGTTGCAATGGCCAGGAAAAGGCCCAACCTGCAGGCCCAACCTTGGGAGCCCTGTAGCCTCCATAAGGGCTCTGTTCCTAGGATGCTTGGGGTTCCTAGGGAACCCCAAGACTGCCTGAGGTTGTTCCCAGCCTCCTCCCTGCCCTCCCTCTGACTCAGGGCTGATGAAAGCCTGGTGACCTCTGACTCACACCCCCATTCTCTACCTCCCCCCACCCCCCCCCCAGACCATCTCCATCCATAGCCGTCTAGTGCAGAAGAGTGTTGGGAGAGGGGAGGAGAGCTGATAGAGAAGCCAAGGACTTGACCCTGAGCACCTCGAGGTTGGAAAGTTGGGCTCACAAGTCCTCATTGCCCTCTCCCCCGAGGCATCTAGCACAGTTTCGCTCTGACGCAACACTCCACCAGGCGGGTTCTGTGACCCAGGATCCCCGAGGCTTGGGCATTTTCTGAGACAGGAGGAGAAGCCATCCTCAGCTCTCCATCAAATCCTGACTGCTGGGCTTCTCTCTCCTGGCCCTGGAGCCCTGCTCTCAACGGTCCATTTGACCCCAGCCCTAGGCTGGAGCCACTGCCACACCCAAGCAGCCTGGGAACAGCCCTCCCTCAGGGACGCCCCTCCTCTCTCCAGATCTAGGGAGCTCTGTGGGTAGACGCTTGGAACAAGGGCCAAGCAGTAAAGGCAGCTTTAACTCCCTTCCTTACACCTCTCTGCACGGGGAGCGCAGGTTCGTGTGTGTGCGCACGCGCGCACACGCGTGCACAGGCCCCAGTTGCTCAAGTTGACCGAGAGTCTGAGTATTTCATAAGCCAGGCCTGGTTCCAGGCAAAGATCAGTCTTCCCTCCTCCCTCCACCCAGGTGGGGACAGACGTCTCCCCCAGTGCAGGCCACAGCTCTGCAGGGGAGCGTGCACGCTGCCTCGGCTCTGCTGGATGGTGTCTGCGCACATGCACCCTCACATGTTCCCCAAGAAAGCCCCTGAGGCCTCTGTGGGAAAGTTTTCCGGGAGAATTTTATGGCCAAAGAGGAAGTCTTGGCACTGTAGGAAGAGCCCAGGCCAGGAAGTAGGCAAAAGCCTGCCAGGAGAGGAGTCAGGGGACAACCTTCCCCAAACTCTGCAACCTACAGCCCTCTCCTGGTCTCAGGCTATTCAGTGAGGGGGGCCAGGCAGAGAAGCAGGATCCCCTATGGCACCCCTCCTCCTTGGGTGTGCACACAAACTCACATAGACAAACATGCATGCACAGGTAAACGTGCACACAGAAATGGGCACCCCACCTGCCCTGCTCACACTGGCTCACTCAGGCCAGATCAGAGCAGCCTGCTGCCCAAAGAAAACAGACCTTAAAGCTGGCGAGAAACCTTGAGGTTTGCAAAAGTTACCCTCATTATTTTATAGAAGAGGACACAGAGGCCCACAGATCAAGTGACTCACCGAAAGTCACCCAACTCTGAGCCCAGAACCCAGGCCTCTGTGTCCTCTCAGAGTTCCAGATCAGAGACTGGGCCTAGACAAAGGCACTTGGGAGAGGAGTGGGGCCTGAACATGGTGGTGGTAGCCCCAAGGGACCTTCTGGAGCTCTGATGTCCCGCATAGTAGGCAGGAACCAAGAGTGGCTCTACTTAAATCAACTAAAGTTAAATAATTGCTGTTGTAACTTTGTTCCTCGGTAGTGCCGACCCCCTCATGCAGGATTCAATGGACACATTCAATAGGCCGCTACTCTATAGCATAGTGCAGGCAGAGAAGCTTCCAAATGTCACAGAGCGCTGGGGTGGACAGAGCTGATCTGGAGAGAGGTAGATGGGGGACCAGTTGTCCTATACAATCTGATCCCTGATGGAGGACTGAGGTCTCCCACAAAGGAAAGAAAGAAGGACAAAGAGGAAAATAAGAGAGTGAGCAGAACAGAGGAGGGGAGAGGGAAGAGAGAGAGAGAGAGGTGAGAAAGAGACTTGAATGAGAGAGAAAGGGAGGTGGGAAGGGAAGGGGAGGAGGCAGCTTGGGCTGTCCTGTCCGACCCACCCTGGCCCACTGTCCTAGCCCCAGGAGACTGACACTCTCCTCACCTACTTCAGAAGCACCAGAGTCTGGGATGGATCACAGGTACCAAGACCAGGGACAGTTGATCACCCTCCATCCCAGGGCGGCTCCCATACCTGAGTTCCTAATTGACAAAGATGCCCCTTGTTCTCTCCCATTGGAGGAAAGATCTAACAGAGGCACCCTGAGGTCTTTTTCATAGTCCCTGTCAGCAAAAAATGTGTCTTTGAAAAAAGAAAGGGAGGGAGGGAAGGAGAGAGGGAGGGAGGGAGGGAGGAAGGAAGGAAGGAAGGAAGGAAGGAAGGAAGGAAGGAAGGAAGGAAGGAAGGAAAGAAGGCAGGCAGGCCTATTGCACTAGAATTCTTCTCCTGCTTCCAGTTGGGCACGTTTTCAAGCCAGGGGACACTGATTCTTTCCCATAGATATGAGCAATCCATTTTGTCACTTCCTCCCACATCCTCCTAAGCAAACACTTGAGAGAGAACATGGAGCTGGGCAAAGAGTATCCCCCCTGAAATCAGAAATGCCTGACTTTCATTCCAGTTCTGCCACCTGTAATGACTTGGACAAGGCATGGCCTCCTGAGCCTCAGTTTCCTGCCTGGGGGACTGCTGTGGTTATGAAGGGCCCTGATGGATGCAGAGCTCATTGGCAAAGCAGACCCTCTGTGTGCGGGCACTCCTTCCCGGTGCCCCAGATGCTCATGTGTCTTCCTCCTGCATGACAGAGGACAGAGAGACCCTCTCAAACTGCTCACTGGCAGAGAAGAGGCAGAAGAAGGGCCCCGGCAGAGTGGTCCACAGCACAGTAGAGACAAGCACAGGGCGCAGGGAGGAAGTGCAGGAAGAAGGGCCGTGGAAGAAGGCTTTATATGGCAGAAGTGCCAAGTGGACAGGAAGGATCTAGAGAATCCAAGAAGGGCACCTGAGATGGAGAAAAGCTAAGAGTGCAGTTCAGCAGGAACCTCAGCTGCTCCTCTTGGTCAAGGGCCTCAGGAGGGGCTCGTGCTTACTCAGGAGGGCCTCCAGCCATGGGGCCCCAAGTCCCCTGAGTCACCCAGGCTGCCCCACATCCCTGCAGGTCTCCGTCCCCACTCAGGTTGCCAGGGTGCCTCCATGGAACCCAAGGATGGGGCACACTGACTCAATGCAGTCCCCTCCTCTCTCACCATGGTCCTCAGAGTCCCCTAAGTCTAGTGGGCACTGCAGCAAGTGGCCTGTCCCTCTCTTCTGTCCCTGGCATGACACAGGAGAATTTAGGAAGCTCTAGACTGGTCCTTCCATCCAACATGAGCTCATCGAGGTCATCAGAGATTCTAGCGAAGAGGAAAGACACCATCCCTCCCCCTCGGGACTGGTTCCCTCGACCGACCGGCTGGCTTTGTTCTGAGGCACAGGCAGAGGAACGCTGAGCTGTGAGTCAGGACACAGACGTGGCCAGGACTCCTGGATTGCTCTTACAGCCTGCTGCAGGAAGTCACTTAGCCTCTCAAGGGCTTGTGCCCCAACTTGAAATCAGGGGTGACAGTCTCTGCCTTCAGAGCTCCTAGCGGAGGAGGATCAGATGATACGTTGGAGCACACACGCCTGACACACCTGTAGTGCACTTGGCTGACTCCATATCTAGAATGGCTGTCTTCACCCTCCAACACCCTGACACCACCTCTGAGTGACTCTCTGGGCCCATTCACTCCCCACCCGCCCAGTCCAAGTGTTTGGCACCTGGTCCTCTCTAAATGTTCCTTTCCTCCTGCCATACTCCCACAGAAGGCTAAGTTGACCTGGGGGTGGTGCTTTATTGGCCCTGCCTGATGAGAGAGCGATTGTCTCAGAGGAGAGAGGACTGAAGAGAGGAGGTTAGGTTTGGGCACAAGGAACCCGCATTCTTGGGATCAAATGCCCTCCATTGACCCCAATTATCTGCAGGCTGCCTGGAGGCAGGGCGGGGCCAACACCTGGATGGGAACACTGGGGCTACAGGCTGACTCATTAATGAATCTCTTGCCACTGTAGACCCTGCCGTGGTGGCCCTTGTCCAGGCTGTGACAAGAAGACCCCCAGTTAGTTCCAGAGCTCTGGGGAAAACAATAGGCCTGTCTCTCCATCCCCAGGGTGAGTGGGGGACTCTGATTCTGCCTATCCACCCCCCTCAGGTGCTACACTCACCAGGACCCCTGGCCATTCCCAAGCCCTGCCCAGTGAGACTTTATCCATGGCAAGCAGGTTGGATTGTTGATTTCCATTACACGTTTTATCCCAAGTGATTTTATGTTCCCTTGACCAATTTCTACAGTGTTGGGGAGGGGTGTTCGAAGAACTGCTTGAATCTCTCATTGAATGAATGCTGGGAACACTGGACAAGTATCTCTTTAGAAATCCTCCTGCATAGCAGGTCACACTGGCCTGCAGCCACAACACCCTGGGCTGTGAGCTCACCAAGCTCCAGGAAGCCAAACAGGGTCAGGCTTGGCTGGTCCCTGAGCGGGAGACCTCCCAAGCAAAGCACAGGTGCTGCTGGTGAATCAGCAGGCCACCCCTCCCTCCCAGAGCCCAGCCCTTCTCAGGTGTTGGATGGCGGCTGAGATGATTCAGTGAAGCTCCTACCAGCACCTGGCCAGAGGAAGGGAGCACGCAGCAGCCTGAGGGCTTTCTGCCCCCGAGTGTTCCATTCTTAAGAATCCGGGTGTCTGTGTGTCCTCCCCTCCCAGTCCCGGCCCATGCCCAGTTCCTAAGGCTGGTCATTCCCAGCCATCGACCTCAATTCCTCAGGCTGTTTTAACAAGATAAAGAATGGACAAAATGGTAGCCTCCTGAATCCATGGCCCCCAACCCCAAAATGCTGTGGTCCTGGCTGCTATCAGGCTCTGAGCCTCAGCCCCCAGGACAGTCCCTTTTGCTTTGGGAACAGTGAGGATGAAAGGTGTCCAGGAGATGAGGGCCGTCATTAGCCTGTTTTATGAGCTCGCAGATATTCATTACACCCCAACCCCGTCATTAGAGGCAGCAGCGAGAGCCCCAGCCCTTTCTTTATTGCAGTTGAAACTGAGGGGGTTTCTCCCACAAAGAAGAGCTCTGCTTCCTCTTCCAGGCAGGGGGTCCCACCCAGGAGAAGGTCAGAAGCCTCTATTCCTAGCTCTGACTCTCACTGCACCTCAGGGTGAACTTCCTCCTCCCCCTGCAGCCAGGCAGCCTGAGGGAGGGTCGAGCTGCTCACAGAGAGTATGATAAAGGCCTGAGGCTTACTGGGGAACGGGAGACCCTACCCAGATCCCACGTCTGGCATAAGAGGCCCCTGAAGCCCACTGCTCTCCTCTTTCCTTGAGAGGCACTGCTGTCTGCAGAACTTCCACACCGCTCCTCCCAGGAAGCCCTTCCTGCCCCCCACTAGGCCCTCTGTGCTGCCCACCTAGCCCGAGCTCACGACAAACTAAATGAGGGCAGAGTTGGCATCAGCCAGGAGTCAGGGCAGGGCACATGAACTGGGGGAAAAAGAGGGGACTCTGTTCTGGCCCCTAATTCTCTCCTCACTGTTTCCCACAAGGCCAAGGATCTCGTGGCCTGGCCAGTGTCTCAAGGCCATGGTAGGCACGTGACTGGAAAATAAACCACCTGCTCTGGGCTAGGCAGTGCCTCTGCTCACCTCCTAAATTTAATCCCTTCACACAAATCCCACTGAGCCACTAGCGGGTCCTTCCCTTGCAGTCTGCCCCCTTCTCGTTCCCAGAGAGGTGACTACAGAGCCTCAGCCATGGCAGGACTGCAGGCCTGGGAGCCAGAGGGCTGGAAGAGCCAGTGGTAATAGGATGGAGTCCACCCCGCTGGTGCAGGCCACGGAGGCTGAATGGAGCGTGGCCAGTGCCCACAGAGAGGAGTCGGCCTCCAGAGCAGGCAGATTAATCAGCTGTCACTTTGCATTCATTAATGGCCCCTCGCTTGTCTGCACCCTAGCCTTGGTCACTAAGGCAATTAACTGCTTACAACAGAAAGTTCAGTGGGGAAGTTTGTCTTGGCCCCTGTGGCCTTGCCTAGGTGCTCTGAACACCCAGACTCCTCAGTTGGAGGGCCTCTGGGGACTAAGCATGGTGGACTGCGATTGGAACAAGGTAGAGTAAGCCCCACCCCAGGAGGGTCAGGAGGCCTGGGGAGTCCCTGGCTGTCCCTCGACTCTCTTTGGGGCTCTCCTCTGCTGTTCCCCAGTGGCCTTTCCTCCATCTCCTCGTGCCCCTTGGCACCATCACCTGGAATGGCCAGGCCCTCCTCAAGGTTGTGCAAAGATGATTTCAACACTTTGAAAGAGATTGAGGATACTCCTCATGGGGGCTGTCTGCCAAACACCATGAACTACCCTGATCCCAGCTCTGGGCCTGCCAGGAGGCAGGTGGGGTTTCTCCATATTGCAAACCTTCCTACCAGCTCTGGCCCTGAGCTGCCCTAACAAACGGCCACCCAGATTCACCCTCCTCTCCTGGGGTTGTGTCAGTTCCCAATACGCTGGGGAGACTCATGGGACACACTGTAAGGTCAGGATGGAGTTCACTGCTAAACTGGACTATTTTTTTCATTGTAATTGCCAAACTCCCCAGGTTGGCATTTGCCTACTGGGCCCTGTAAAGAGTGACACAGTAGAATAAGCAAAAGCCCTGGACCTGGCCAACAGGTGTGTGGCCCCAGAGCCCACAGGCCCCTGGCAAATCATGTCCACCCTTCCCTGAGCCCAGTTTGTCACAAGCAGGCCGGGATGCAAAGGCCCCCACATAGGTCCTGCCTCAGCCCAGGAAGGGGAGGGCAGAGTGGCAGCTCCCCAGGGTGGAAACTTGCTTAGGCATCTGGGAGAGAGAAAACCTAGGGCTCCTTCTGGGACAGGGCCCTGGAGCAGATGGTGAACCTAAACCTAGTCTACTTCATGTGCCCTCCTCTGGCCTATCGGCTACGAGAGCAACAGGTCCCTGTTCCTGCCTCTCCTGCCCCCAGGTCCCTGCCCACCTGGGAACAGGCATCCCCCGCGGCACGTAGAGTGGGCAGGAGGAGCATGGTCTGAGGAAGGAGAGCCAGTGGGTATCTAGAGCCCATAAACAGAACCAGGTGCCGTGGTGCACACCTGTAGTCCCAGCAGCTGAGGCAGGAGGATCAAGAGTTCAAAGCCAGCCTCAGCAACTTAGCGAGGCCCTGAGCAACTTAGCAAGACCCTGTCTCAAAATAAAACGGGCTGGGGATGTGGCTCAGTGGGTTCGATCCCTGGTACCCCCCCATAAAAAGAGCCCACAAACACCCCTGGGCACCCATCAAGCAGAGCGCCCCATCTACCCAGTAATTCAAAGGTTCAGAGCATCCTGGCTCTTGAGCCAAAGGGAAAGGAAGGGCTTCTGCCCCCAGCCCTTGCACTGCTGACTCCTGCGCAACTCACAGCCTCTGACCACCTGACTCAACCACTTCACCTGAGAGCCAGGGCCACCTGGGACTTGAAGGTCAGCCAGGTCCTATAGGGGGAAGGGTCATCCCAGGGGACCAGAGTCTGTAAGAGACAGGAGAGGGGACATGACCCAGATAAGGGCTCTGAGGGTTCCCACCATTGCTGATAAGAGTTCAGTCCCTTTGTGGGTCCAGAGACCCCAAGGAATCAGGCAGGACTGGGGCAGGTGTGTTAGTCAAGACGTTCATGTGCATGTGTGTGAATCACCTCTGGTTCTTGTTAGAAAGGAAGCTCCTGATTCATGAGGCCTGGGGTGGAGCCCAGAACAGTGCATTTCTAGAGAAATCCCATTCCAGGCGGGCTGGGCTGGTGAGGGCAGGCACTGGGGGACCAGGCAGGCTCGCTGTCAGTCCTCAGAAAAGCAAGACGGGACTCAGATGGCTCTTAGACTACTTCTGCTCCTAGTCACCCTGTTTCACAGAGCCGCCAACCCTTGCTGGCATCTTTTCTTGTGTTCCTGACCTTTCTTGCATTGAGTCTTTCTCTTCCTCCTTTCTTCTTTCCTTCCCCCCTCCCTCCCTGCCCTTCCTTCCTCACTCCTTTCCTCCCTTCTCCCAGTTCATAAGGCAGGCCCAGGCCTGTGCCCATTGGTAGGAAAGAAGAGAAACAACTCAAAAGTTGAATCAGGGGCTGGAGTTGTGGCTCAGTGGTAGAGTGCTTGCCTGGCATATGTGAGGCCCTGGGTTCGATCCTCAGCACCACATAAAAATAAAGAAATAAAATAAAGATATTGTGTCCATCTACAACTAAAAAAATTTTTTAAAAAAAGTTGAATAATGCTCACTCTTCCCAGCAAAGCCAAGGATTGAATCCTAAAATGGGGAAAAGCAGGGTGGAAGAGCAGAAAAGGGAACCCAGAATCTGATTCCTCTTCCCTGCTACGGCAGTTCTCCTCCAGTGAGGCCATGGTGGAGACTCTGGAAGGGGGACCCCTCCTCCCCTCCATCCCCCATCCCAGCCTGTGTGGCTAGGATCTCAGGGAGGACCCTCCTCTCTTAGATGGGAAGTGGAGAGGACCACAGTTGACCATTTCCTGTTGATGGGGAAAGAAGGATGGGATGGTTCAGGGCCGATGGGTCAAGGGGGCAACTTTCAGCCAACTAGAGGGGAGGCAGAAAACTGGTAGGGCCAGAAGCCTGAGGAAACTGCTGGGCCAGACCCTGGAGAACCTGAGGCACCCCAGGCAGCAATTACAGCCCCCCAGGAACACCAGGCATAGGGTTCCAGATACCAGCCCGGTCAAGGTACCATAACCTAGACCAGGTGGGTACCAGGGGTCTGCTGGGCCCCTCTGTCCAGTCAGAATTAGGGAGCAAAGGTCTGGTGGGGTTACCTCCTCCCCACAAATGGGTCCTCCCTCCTTCCTCCCTCCTGGGGGTGTGGCCACCCAGCCAGAAAAACGGGGTGCTGGGGACGAGAGATGGGGAGTGATAAGAGCCAGGGCTGAGGAGTGAGCCCTGCAGCTCCCTCTCTCTGGTTGGGCTGCAGTTTCTCAAGCCCTGTTTGTTTTGGGGATTAACTGCACCCCTTTCCTAATCATTTCCTGCAGCCTCCCACATGCAGGCTGAGAGCAAGGCCGGCTCCAGGTGCCCTGCTGCCTCCTGGTTGATGGCTCCTCTCCTGCCACCTCCGTTGCTGCCAGCCCACGACCCTCATGCCCTTGGTGAAACAGGCCAGCCTAGGGCCTATTCAGACCTCAGTCCTAATCAGTTATCTGTCCTGGTGCCCTATCAGGGGCCCAAGAGTCCCACACCCACTTCTAATCCCATGGCCCCTTCCCAGATGCTCTTCCCAGATGGAGGGGGGCAGTGTACACTTGAGCATGGATGTGAGTGTGCGTGTGTATATGCATATATGTGAGCTTGTGTGTATGTGTACACATGCATGAGCATATAGGTGAGTGTGATAAACGTGTGTGTGAGAATATTGTGTGTTAAGTATATGAACATGTATATGAGTGCACACATATGAGTGTGTAATGCTGTGTGTACTGTGGAGCTTGTAGGGTAGCATTTGTGTGCAAGTGTGTGAATATGTGGGTCTGGGATGTAAGTGTATGTGTATATGTGTGACCATGAGGGTGTGTATGTGAGCACATTTTCAGTGTGAGTGTAGAAGTGCATGTGAGCACACATGAGAGTCTATGAGCGTGTGGCCATGTGGGTATGTGTGTGTGAGCATGTGATGTGCGGTGATGTTTTGCAAGTGTGTGTTCCCCTCACGGTTCCCGGCTCTGGCTCTCGCCCTGCCTCCTGGAGGCCGGCTCGCCTGCCTCTTGCCTGCTCTGCAGCTGCCCCCGCACAGCCCCAGCTTCTGTCTCACCCCTGGCTCACCGTTCCTGCCAGTCTGCCACTGTTTTCTGCTTCCCTTGCCCCGCTCATCATGCGGTGCCTGGCCAAGTCTCCACCTAGTAGCAGAAGCAGCAGCATCTGGCCTGCTCCCCATTGCTCCTCTGGTCCCTGAGGTTAGGTCCCCCCACCATGGATCCCCCTTGTCCTCAGCCGCTCCCACCCTGCCTTCTGTCCTGAGCCTCCTTGCAGCCCGCCTGTGTCTGTGTCCCTGAGACAGTGTGTGTCTCGGTGGAATGGGGGTGGGGGCAGAGAAAGGAGCCAGGAGGCCAGGCTCAGATGGTGTCATTAAGAGATATTAATGCCCCTCATCAGGCATATTAGTAAACACTACGCGCCACTTGCTCTGCACACCCGGAGTAAGCACAAGCCCAGCGGGATGGGCCACAGTCACAGCTGGGTAGCCTCAGAGTCCTGGGCATAGCCATTAGCCTCACAAGGCTGACCCTGCCCGGAGACTTCTTGGACCTGTCACAGCCAAAGATTGCTTGTGGGATGGGTTCTGAGGGCTTGCAGCCACCAAAGCCCCTCCTCCCTCCTCCTCCGATCCTTTCATGGCAAAGTTCCTCCAGGAGCTCATCTCAGTAATGACCCTTGCACTTGGATGGCCCTGTGGGACTCCAGAACACTCCACTTCCAAATTGCATCTTCACAACTCTGCGAGGAAACCAGGGCTGTGTCGTTACCAACGCCGTAGGTATGGAGACTGAGACACTTTGAAATTGAGTGGCTTGCTCAAAGTCGTGTAGCTAATTGGTAATGACATGGACTGAGGCTGGCTTGCCCTGCGAAATGGCCTGTTAGAAGTTGAGTCGCTGAGTAGGGCTGCTGCAGCTGCATGTCTCCATTCCCCCACTCCTGCGGCAGCCGGAAGCATGACAGGTTAAGCGGGGCAGTGGGCCCTTGCCCTCCAAGGTGGGTCTTCCAGGGACACTGCACCTTAGCAGTGAGTTTCCTGAAAGACAGTACCAAAGGGAGCTCACTCAAGGCTGGCCAAATGCCCACCACACTGCAGGAATTCCTCCAAGGGGGTTCCCCTTTCTTTAGAAGGTGACCACTGAGTCAACATTCCACTATTGGCCCCTAAGGAGGTTGAAGCATGGAGGTCGAATGGCCAGTTTGTTTCATTTGCTTTGCAGCGTGGTGCCGTAGTAGGGTGCAAAACTGGTATTCACAGTGACAGACACAAAGATGTTGAAAATTACGTAAGGTCTTCTCCATGTCGTGTGTTGAAGAAGACAAGAGCTAGTGTTTTGATAAGATAGCTATCCAAAATAGTTAAGATAAAAGAAGTCAGGGAGCTAAAAATATAAGACTCAAGATATCAGGGGAAATGTAGTTAGAGGTCTACCCTGTTGCCTACATGATTCTAGATAAATGGGGTATTCGGGAGATACTTATAGAAAAAGCTTTGACTTTTGTCCTGCATATCTAGAAATGGCGATCTTCAGTTCAGACTGACC
>JAJEJO010044998.1:0-17075 GCA_020662805.1 Glaucomys volans
TTTCTTATGGTGCTGGGTTGGAGGACAGCTGAGGTATCTGAATGACAGTGTCCTGCTGATGGGCAGGGGTGAGCTGTGCTATCACAACTGTCCACCAGGGGCATGAGGACCATTGCCTTCCTGTGTGTGTGTGTTGCTGGGGATTGAACCCCAGGCCTCACATATGCCTGGTAAGTGCTGTACTGCTAAACTACATCCCCAACCCCCCTCACTCCAGAAGGTGTCTGTTAAATAATTGCTGGGATGAGGTAGATGCAGAACTTAGCATCCAGCCAGGTCCCCCTGAGGAGCAGGAAGGTTGGCCTGGAAATGCAAAACTCATTGTGGGGATAGCCAGCTCAGATGCTATGGCCAGCTGTCCCTACCACAGGGCAAGCTGGAGGCAGTCTGCTAGAGCTCATTCATTCATCCAGGAAGGTCCTGTGCTGGCACACAGCTGCCATGCTCTGAGAATTCACCTTCAGGGCTGAGTGTTAACTCCACTGTTCACCTCTCAGATCTGGGCTTGGGCAGTTACCTTGGTGTGCCTCAGTTTCCTCACCTGTAAAATGGGGCCATTAGTTCCTCCTTTAGAGAATAGTTGAGAAGAGGGGGGCTTCCTGGTATCTGGACTGTGGAAGAGACACCCCCAGGGGTGGTAGGATCAGAGCTCTGGACAGTGGAGGTCAATCTGTGAGCCAAGTGAACTGGGACTAGGTGACCAGGGGCACAGAGCCTGGTGTGTAGACTTGTAGGGGTGGGGGCCACATTTCACTGAGTATGTGGAGGGTGAGCTCAGCAGAGGGGAGGTGGGGTCTGGTCCTCAGGACCCTCAGTGCAAAGCCAGGGAGCCACCCACTGGCTCTGGAGCCTCTTAAGTTCAAGTTCTTATGAGGAGCCATGTGCCAGTGCACGTCACTGATGGAGGACAGCACTGTCTGGCCTCTGGTTAGTGCACCATATGAGTTGCTGTCATTGCCAGTTAGTTACCTGTGTCCTGGGTAGTGAGGAGCTGGGTGTTGGTAGCTCACTTTATTGTTCTTCTACTGAAACTTTATCCTGTCCTGGGTTCATCTGGGCACTGGTCAGTGACTGTTCTGGGAGCCTCCCACCCCCACCCTTATTCCTTCCCTGTCCCAGGCCTTCATGTGTGGTGGTGAGGAGATGGTTGGGCTGTGTTTGTGTGTGTGGTGTCCAGGCAACAGCCACAGCCTCCAGACGTGCAGACTTCCTCCTTGCCCCTTGCTATTGCCTGCACCTTGTAGGCATCCTTGGGCGATTTGCTGGGCTGGGCATCAGCTGCGTACTAGAGGTCATGGGGCATTTGAATTTGTTCAGCAGATATAGATAGAAGTGAGTCTGAAGTCAGAATTTCAAGCCATGTCTTTAGGGTGTCCCTGCCTAGATGTGTAGACAGTGGACACTTGAGGGGAGAGGAACAGTTCACTGCAGTGTCTAGCCTCTCCTTGCAGGTCTTGTGTGGTCTACGTTGAGGACTTCACCAGGCCTGGGGCTGAGGGTGGACAGGGCAATGGTCCTTGGATGTGAAATGACCCTGTGGACTGCAGGGGAGATGACTTGGATGCTGAAGATGATGGTGGGTTGGAGGGTCACTGGCAGAGCCTGATGCTTACTGGGAGCATCCAGCTTATGCAATGCCAGTGCTGAACTGGGGCGCATCGCTGGAGACAGGCTTGACTTGGGGGTGGGAGTTGGGTCCACAGTCTGGGAACAGGTACCTGGGGGAGATGGGGATGTTTGGCCTCTGGCTGGCGTTTCACACAGCAGGGAGTGTACCATGCAGATCATGTTCTGTGCCCACAGGGCGCCATGTTTTGGAAGTTTGACCTGCACACAAGCTCGCACCTGGATACGCTGCTGGAGAGGGAGGATCTGAGCCTGTCTGAACTGCTGGATGAGGAGGACGTGCTGCAGGAGTGCAAGGTTGTCAACCGCAAGCTGCTGGACTTCCTGTTGCAGCCACCGCACCTGCAGGCCATGGTGGCCTGGGTCACCCAGGAGCCACCAGCCAGTGGCGAGGAGCGACTGCGCTACAAGTAAGTCCCCCACACCACCTCTACATTCAGTAAGTTGGGTTTGGAGATTAGGAACTGAGGCAGAGAGGACTGGGTCCCTCCCAGAGTCACACAGCTCACCTGGGTGCAAACCCTGCCCTGCTGCAGATCGCTTTATATGGTGGGATTTTCTGGACACACCCATAACCCAAGGCCTGGTGAAATGAGTGAGTTCCACTTCCCCCACCCTTGACAAGGAGTGATGTTCTGCCAGTATTTTATTTTTCCAGCCCTTACTTTTTTTCCTGATGTTTTTTTTTTAGCTGAAATCTTTATGGGGGTAATTGTAGAATGAAATGCAGTTGTAGGAATGATAGAGAATTCCTGAGTACCTGTTGCCACATTGCCCCCAGTGGTATCACAGCTGGGATGGTGACAAGGATGTTAACCCTCACCCATCGAAATGAGGTTCCCTGGATTTACTTGTGCCTACTGTGTGCGCAGGTACTGAGCTTATCGCCTTTATAGGTTTATTTGTCTGTAGCACATCCCGAACACTTCTGTCACAAAGACCCCTCATATGCCCATCTGTAACCACACTTTCTCTCACCCCGTCCCTGACCTGTGACAATTACCAGTTGTCTCTACTTACATGATTTTTTTTTTTTTTTTTTTTGGAGGTGCGGGGGATCAAGCCCAGGTCCTTCTGCATGCTAGGCAGTGCTTTACCACTGACCCACACCTCAGCCCCATTTCATTTATGCACTTTTGTCATTTGAAAAGTATTATCAAATGCATCATCTAATAGGCGACTTTTAGGCTTTTTTTCTCAGGGTAATACTCTGGAGACTCATTCAAGCTGTCATGGGAAAAGATGATTGTCTTTTTGTCGTTGAGGTCCTCTGTGATTGACTGTGACTTGGTGCAGTTTGGACCCATGTGCCTTAAACCTCTGGAGGGCTCCCCATGGGGTTTAAATAAAATCCCCTGGTTCTGGATCACATCTTTAACACCTGTGACTCTTTTTCCCCTTTGGGACTGTGAGCTTGAGAGGGCAGCAGCTGGCATCTGTCATTGGTGCAGTGTGCTCCGTGGAGGAGTGCCATGGGTGGAGGCTCCCCGTGACCTCTGCAGGGAGGGAGGCAGGACCACATAGCAGGCCCTGTCGGGTTTGGGCCTGGGTTCACCCTTGTACTACCTTTCCTGGGCCCTTGCACAATTCTCTCAGTGGCCTCTGGGTCTGTGCCCTTCCTGTCTCTCCTAATTCACTGGTGTTGCCCTCTGCCTCACTCCAGGTTTTCAATTTAGAGTCCTTGAGCCAGATGGAAGGGAACAAGAGCTGCTTCTGAGTTTGCCTTTTGTAGTGGGGACTTGGTAAAGCAGAGTCAACTGGGGAGCTTGGTGGTTTCTTGCTGTTGCTGCTGCTGACAGCACTTTGGGTGTGCTAGTAGAGTGTCCCTCGCGATACCTGATGTCTATCATCTGCCACCCTCCCCTACTGTGTGCCTTCCTTTTCTCTTTTGCTCTGGCTTCTTTCTCCTAGGGCCTCTGTTCACCCTTATTCCACCCGTGTCCAGTGGGCCATAGACTAGTTTGCTATAGCAAGGCAGCCTCCATCTATACACCTGCACCTTTCTTGGCCCAGGGTCCCTGCCCCTTCTCAAGGAGTCTGCTTTCCAGGAGAGGGGCACCTGTGAGATCCTTCATAACTTATGGATTAGACCAGAATAGGTTGTAGCCTCCAGGGGCTTTGGGTGGTAGCCTGGGCAGAACAGCTCTCATCCTGGGACTGTCTGGCATTGTACACGAGTCTGAAGAAGTGAGGCTGGAGATGAAGTTAGAGGTTTAGAAAGGTTGCCTGGGGTGGGGGTCAGGGATGGGCACTCAGCTGGGACAGTGTGTGGGCTGCTTGTGCACTCCTTGAGGGGAATGGCAGTTAGTGGTGGTGGCAGGGTAAAGAAATGAAGGGGCTTCAGGACCATACTCAGGTCATATGTTGTCTTGGGGTGTGGGGAGCCTCAGGAGTTCTCGGAAAGGCCTGGGGTGAGAAGGACCTTAGTGTTCCTTTTGCTTCCCTTTCCTGGACACATGAGCCCAACGTTCTCTGAATCCTCCTCAATCCCCATGCTTTCCAGGTACCCCAGTGTGGCCTGTGAGATTCTGACCTCAGATGTGCCCCAAATCAACGATGCCCTGGGTGCAGACGAGTCCCTCCTGAGCCGTCTTTATGGCTTCCTGCAGAGCAGCGACAGCCTCAACCCGCTGCTCGCCAGCTTTTTCAGCAAGGTCATGGGCATCCTTATCAACCGCAAGACAGACCAGGTGCTTGCTTCCCTTCCACACTGGGATTGGGGGGTTGCTGGGGATCAAGGACCCTGGGCCATGATGTGGCCGTGTCCCCAGCTCGTGTCCTTCCTGCGCAAGAAGGATGACTTCGTGGACCTGCTGCTGCGTCACATTGGCACCTCAGCCATCATGGACCTCCTCTTGCGCCTGCTTACCTGCGTGGAGCGGCCCCAGCTGCGGCAGGATGTCTTTAATGTGAGAAGGGCCCCACTGGGTCAGGGTTAGAAACCAGCCAGGTGCAGTGGAGCAAGCACGCTGTGAGGCCAGCCTCAGCAAGGTGGCCACCCTGCCTCAAAAACAGCAGCAGCAACAACAAAAGCACAGCAGGGCTGGGGGTGTAGCTCAGGGGTGGCACTAGCGAGTTCTCAGGAAGTACAAAGAAAAGAAAAGGGAACCTAATGCAGCCCCTTCCCTCTTGCCCTCAGTGGCTCAATGAGGAGAAGATCGTCCAGCGACTGATCGAGCAGATCCACCCATCCAAGGATGACACTGTGAGTGCCCTGGTGTCTCCAGGCTTCTTATTTCAGGTCCTGCCCCTGCTTCTTGTCTCTTAGAAAGGGAGCAGTAAGGAAGGACACAGAGCACAAGGTGCATCCCCGTCCCACATAGGCTGTGGGCTGTGGCAGGTGCCACAGAGGCCTGGAGGTGTGGCCCCGGCATCTCGAGGGACAGGGGCATAAGACTGAGCTGTGGCTGCTGCCTGCTTGGTTAGACCCAGTGCTCTGCTTGTGCTTTGCCCCCCACCCCTTCTTTGGTACCAGGAATTGAACGCAGGGGCAATTAGCCACTGAGCCACCTCCCCAGCCCTTTTTATTTTTTTATTTTGAGGCAGGGTCTCGCTAAGTTGCTGAGGCTAACTTTGAACTTGTGATCCTCCTGAGTTGCTGAGATTACAGGCGTGGCCACCACACCCGGCTTTCCCTTTTTTAACAGCTTTATTGAGATGTAAATGGTATATTGTACAACATACCTACTTAAGGTTACAGTTCAGTGGATTTTAGTACATCCACAGTTTTGTGTAACTTACCACATCAAATTTAGAGTGTTTTTCATACTCCAGAAAAGAAACCCTTGGTCAGTTTCTCCCAGTTCCATTTGCCCTTCTCCCTGGCAACCAAGCTGTGCTCTTCTCTGGATTTGCCCTTTCTGCCCATTTTACCCAAATAGTTTGGGGTTTTGTTTGTTTAGGTGCTGGAAATCGAACCCATGGCCTCACACCTGCTAGGCAAGTACTCTACCAGTGAGCCACATTCTGTCATGTTGAACAAAAGCGGAATCTTGCACTAGATGATATTCTGTCTCTGGCTTTTGTCCCTTGACAGTGTTTGCAGGCTTCAGCCTCAGGCTGGGGTGTGGCTCGGTGGTGGAGCACTTGTACAAGACCCTGGTCTGTCCCTGCCCCACCCGAGGGCTCATTCTTTTTGGTGGCATGGTAATACTCTATAGTGTGGAGAGACCATCCACCAGCCTGTGGGCATCTGTTGTGAGCAGTGCTGTGTGCGTGTGCGAGTGTGTTCGAGTATGTGTGTACGTCTCTTCTGGAAGCATTTGGTACCTCTTTGTTCCCTTCCTCGTAACATTTCCCTGTGTCTGTGTGACCACCCTTCTCTATCCCGAAGGGGCTAGGGGCCACAGATGGTCAGCTTGTGCAGGGTCCTCACCCATTTCCCCTCCCCAGCAACATTCCAACGCGTCCCAGTCCCTGTGCGACATCATCCGCCTGAGCCGGGACCTGATGATCCAAGGCCAGGACAGCCCGGAGCCTGACCAGCTGCTGGCCACCCTGGAGAAGTGGGTTTGCAGGATGGACATTGAGGCCCAGGGAGGGGAGCCACCTTGGGTCTTCCCTGCCCTGGCCCTTCACTCTGACCTTCTTCTCCCGCTTCCCAGGCAGGAGACCATCGAGCAGCTCCTGAGCAACATGTTTGCGGGAGAGCAGAGCCAGTCTGTCATCGTCAGTGGGATCCAGGTGCTGCTGACCCTGCTGGAACCCAGGAGGCCAAGGTGAGGGTGCTGGCCAGAGATGGCATGCCGTGGTATCCATGGGTGAAGCATGGCATTCAGGAACACCACTGCTTAGTGGCTGGTTATGTACCTATATGCCAGTCAGATGTGCTGAGAGACATGTTTTGCTCCATTGAGGAGGAGAAAGCTGTTCAAAGCTGGTGGGTAGGAGGGGCAGCGTTTGATGGCTGTCGGGACCCAGGACCCAGCCCTCATGCTGTTTTGGGGCTTCTACTCCACATGCCTTGCTCTGCCTTGTCCATAGCCCCTTACCTGTGCCAGCGAACTGTGGATACTATGGCTGAACTGGGCACGCAGTCTTCCTTTCCCTGCTTGTCCCATCCAGAGGGCTTCAGAGGCATAGCCCCCAGGGCACGTGACTGCTGGCTCCCTTCCCAGACATGTAAGGGGCACACTCCTGTGTGGAGGCGCAGGCTCATCTGGCTTACTCTGCCCTTACTCTGCCCCTGCGCAGGTCGGACTCTGTGACCATGAACAACTTCTTCAGCAGCGTGGATGGGCAGCTGGAGCTTCTGTCCCAGGGTGCCCTGGACAGCATGGCATCCAGTGTGGGTGCCTTACACGCCCTGCGTCCAAGACTTGGCTGCTTCCACCAACTCCTGCTTGAACCTCCCGAGGTGGGGGATGCGAAGGTTATTGTGGTGTCCAGGGGTGTTGGGGATGTCAGGGAAGGTGGCCTTCGGGATCTGAACACCCTCCTGCATCTGCAGCTGGAGCCACTGCGGATGACATGGGGAAGCCTGGCCCCACCACTGGGCAACACACGGTTGCACGTAGTCAAGCTCCTGGCCAGCGCCCTGAGTGCCAACGACGCTGCCCTGACACAGGAGCTCCTGGTGCTGGATGTGCCTAACACCATGCTGGTACAGGAGCCAGGGGGTTGTGGGGCCAGGGGAATGGCAGGTCAGAGGTCATACGTCTCTGGTGCCAGCATGTGCCCCCCTCCTCAGGACCTCTTCTTCCACTATGTCTTCAACAACTTTCTGCATGCTCAAGTGGAGGTGTGTGTGAGTGCCATGCTGAGCTCAGGGGCCCCTCCTGATAGCAGCTCTGAGACGCCTGCTCTAAACCCTGTGGTGAAACATGTGAGTTGGGGTCCCTGCGTCCCTCTCTCTCTGAGGGCCTGTCCCTTAGAGAGGCCTGCCCCTTGCCCCTTCTTCTGCCTGTTTGTTGGGTGGCACCAGGCTGGGTGGGACACATGCAGGGAGGCAGTGAATGCCTGACTGCAGCAGGTAGCTGGGGCTGAGAATGCTGGGCAGGCCTGTGATCAGGTTGGCTGAGGTCATGTGTATGCCTCCATACATGTGTGCACATGTCTCATCCTCTTTGGAGAAAGAGATGGCAGGCTGAGGAGGCAGGGGCCTAGCCTCTGTCCCTCACTGGTCTCCAGCGAGCCTGGGACCTGGTGAAGTGTGTGTGCTGAGGACCCCCACCCGATGGCTGCACATCCCCCAGGCCAACCCCGCCTTGCTCCACTTCCCACAGCTGCTGCAGCACTGCCGCCTGGTAGAACGCATCCTGACCTCCTGGGAGGAGAACGACCGTGTGCAGTGAGCTCCTGCTGCCTCTCTGGAGGGTGGATGGGGCAGGGGAGGATGGACCAGGGCTCGCACAGCCCTCGCATCCACCCCACTCTCCAACTGTGTCCTCCGCTGTCATCCAGGTCTGGGGGTGGCCCGAGGAAAGGATACATGGGCCATCTGACACGAGTGGCCAACGCCCTGGTGCAGAATACAGAGCAGGGGCCCAATGCTGAGCAGCTGGGGCAGCTGCTGAAGGGTGAGGTGGGGGCTGGCCAGGATACCCAGTGGGGGTGGGAGGGTGCTGGGGTCTGAGTGGATGCCTCACACCCTCTTCCCTTCCCATGTGTACAGAACTACCAGCTGACCTGCGGGAGCGGTGGGAGGCGTTTGTGTCAGGACCCCTGGCGGAGACCAACAAGAGGAACACTGTGGATCTGGTGAGGCCTGATGTTTCTGGCAGGAGTGTGCTTCCTTCCCTCTTGTCCACCTCCTCCCGTTGCTGCTTACCCCACTCTCTGCTGCCATGGGGAACTCCAGCAGGCCTTGACCGCTGCTCTGTTCTGCCCCAGGTGAACACCCACCACTTGCACTCCTCCAGCGACGACGAGGATGACAGGCTCAAGGAGTTCAACTTTCCTGAGGAGGCTGTGCTGCAGCAGGTGGGCCTGGGGCTGTGTCCGTCTGTGCAGGGGTGAGGTTCTTCCTGCTTGGCTTCCTCCAGCCCTAGCTTCCATGCCCCTTGCAGGCCTTCATGGACTTCCAGATGCAGCGCATGACGTCAGCCTTCATCGACCACTTTGGCTTTAATGACGAGGAATTTGGGGAGCAGGAGGAGAGTGTGAAGTGAGTGTACCTGTGTGAGGCTGGGGCATGACAGCGGGTGCTGTTCCTCTGTGTGTGCGAGAGAGGCCAGGTGCGGTCTTGTCTTGACAGCACACGCACCGTCGTGCGTCCTTCTCCCAGCCTCTGCACCTCCTGTTAGACGGAGCTTGGGCTCTGTAGTCTCCTCTCCCCCTGCTGAGCCATGCAGGTGAGGCACAGGCATCTCCCATGGGGGATAGAGAGCAGGTCCCGACCCCTGGGGCAGTGACCAGCTTGGAGGCTGATGTCTTGCCTCATTGAGAAACTTACGAAGAGTAAGTTCACCATGTCACTGGGAAGAGTGGAAGAATGCAACCTGAGAGGGCAGGACAGTGTCTCCCTGCTGTCAGGTCACGGGGTCGCATATGGAAGGCTGGGGGTCAGCATGCTAATCACCACTGAGGGTGCCTTGGGAACCTCGTGGGTGTTGTCTCATGTTTGGATAATACCCACAGTTGCCTTTGAGCAGGGTATAGCCAGGAGACCAAGACCCCAGGACATAGCTGGTGAGTGTGGGGGGGATTGCTGCTGCAGCCACCCTAGGGCCCCTGTGTAGCACTATGTGAGACACCGAGGTAGTCTCTAGTCAGCTGTGGCCGTGTGTGTCCACAGCTGGACTGAGGTCCCCTTAGATGTGGCTGTGAGATCCTGTGTTCGTTGCTTCTCTGCCCAGGACCTGGACTGTGTGCTGTGCTGGTTGGTTTTTTTTTTTTTTTTTTTGTGGTACCAGGGATTGTACTCAGGCACTCAACTCCTGAGCCACATCCCCAACCCTATTTTGTATTTTATTTAATTTAATTAATTAATTAATTTATTTATTTATTTTTTAATACTTTTAAATGTTGATAGACCTTTATGTTTTATATTTTATTCATTTATTTATATGTGATGCTGAGAATTGAACCCAGTGCCTCACACATGCTAGGCAAGTGCTCTACCACTGAGCCACAACCCCAGCCCCTGTATTTTATTTAGAGACAGGGTTTCTCTGAGTTGCTTAGTGCCTCGCCATTGCTGTGGCTGGCTTTGAACTCACGATCCTCCTGCCTCAGCTTCCCAAGCCTCCCTGCCACTGCGCCCGGCTATGCTGGTCTTATTGATCAGAGGCCTGTACTGAGACCCCTGGGAAAGATGCACAAATATAGACCTGAACCCATCCCGGTGGGAAGATGGACTGACTACTCAGTAGATGACATTGAGGGACCAGCTTCCCTGTGGGATGAAGCTATGAGCCAGTCACCATGGCACACATCTGTAATCCCTGTGACTTAGGAGGCTGAGGCCAGAGGATCACAAGTCTGAGGTCAACCCCGGGCGCCTTATACCCTGTCTCTAAATAGATAGGTAGGTAGGTAGGTAGATAGATAGCAACAAAGCTGTTACCTCCCCTCCTACCAAGATAAATTACATGAAAAAAAGTGAAGAACAAACCCATGGAAGAGTTCTAGGAGGGAAAATGTATGAATATATAATTTTGGGGATGAAGATGCTACCCTGCAGGGTTCCTATTGTAGGAGTTATCAAGTCAGCTAAGAGGTGGCCTTTGTAGGGGCCACCCTGGGCCCGCTGTGTGCCCCAGCTCATTTCTTTGTGGAGATCAGGACACTCCCTCGTAGGGTGGTTGTGACCAAAGCGTCTGATGCAGGGCTGGTGATGACCCAGCATGGCTTACTTGACATCGGCTGGGAATGTGTGTGTTGGTGGCTTGTTTCTCCCCACACTTGCACCTGACTGTGGAGTGCTGCAGGTGGTGTGCAGATGGAGTCGGAGGGATGAGGGTGGGATGTGTCAGTGAGTGAAGGAAACGGGTCCCTGCGGCTCCATCTCCCTGCACTGCTGCCTTCTCTCCTAGTGCACCTTTTGACAAGACGGCCAATATCACCTTCTCCCTCAACGCTGATGATGAGAACGTGAGTGCTTGCCCCATCCTGGATTATGGAGGGTGGAGGGATGTGAGGGGGACTGGACAGAGTGGCCATCATTTTGCCCTACCCCTGTAGCCCAATGCCAACCTGCTTGAGATATGCTACAAGGACCGCATCCAGCAGTTTGACGATGAGGAGGAGGAGGAAGAAGATGAGGAGGAGGGCCAGGGCTCTGGGGAGTCAGATGGAGAGTACGGTGCCTGGCAGGGCAGCCAGCTGGTGAGGACAGTCCACTTGGGCCAAGCCCCTGGAGTCCGGTGAGTTCCCCACTGAGAAACAGGAAGGAGTGGTAGTGTGTATACTAGTTGGGGCACTTTGAATTTTGAGGGATAGAAACCCAGAGCAAATGAGTTGAGCTGCAGAAGGAAAAGGACGGTCTGGAGTGCAGGTGGGTCCTCCCTCCATCACATGTATGAGTCTCATAAAGGGGGTAAAGTGGTTCCTTTCTCCTAATTCCACGAAACTGGATTAGGTTGTGATCAGCCTGTGTGAGTGTAGTGTTGTGTTTCTGTTCTGACACTCTTGACTGTGATTAAGTAGATTCATGCTGTGTACATTTGCTAGCATGAATACCAGGTAGTGTGCTGTGACTCCACGGGCTGCCTGGTGACTTGATTTGCAGATTAGAATGTTTTATGTTAACTTTGGGGGAGGGTGAGAACTGGGAATTGAACCCAGGGGCATGCTACCATTGAGTCACATTCCCAGTCCTTTTTACTTTTCATTTTGAGACAGGGTCTCCCTAAGTTGCCTTGGTTGGCCTTGAATGTGGGGTCTCCCTGCCTTAGCCTCCCACATATAGGCATGTGCCACCATACCTGGCTTTGTGTCACCTTTTTAATTGATGTGTATCATGCATATAGACAAGTGTATGGACCCCAGGAGTACAGCCACAGTGGACACCCCTTTGTCAGTACCTGATCTCGGAGCTGGACCTTTTCATTTCCCATGGTACCCTCTCCTGGCCATTGACCTGGCTCCTGCCTATGGACCACTGCGACCATATGGTGCAGGTTGAGCGTCCTCTGTTTGAAATGCCTGGGACCAGGTTTTTGGATTTTCAGAGAAGTACCTCATTTTGTGTCTGAACTCTTTTGCCAGCCCTGTGCTCATGAGGCCTGTCCCCTTGGGTGGTGTGTTGGCGTTCACTGGTGTTGCCATGCAGTGGTGCCACTGTGTAACCAGCCTCCAGTGAGCAAGTGGTTGTGCAGTGCACCATCATGAGTGGAGCTGCTGCAAGCTCCCTCTCAGGTCTTGTTGCTGAATCCCGCATCAGGACTCCCTTGTGTTTTCTTTTTTTTAAATATTTTTTTAGTTGTCAATGGATCTTTTGTTTTATTAATTTTATATGCAGTCCTGAGTATTGAACCCTTGTCCTCACACATGCCAGGCAGGCGCTGTACCACTGAGCCACAACTCCAGCACTCCTCATACAGTTTTCTTACAAGAGTTTTATTATGCTGGCTCTTACATTGAGGCTTTTGTTTCATTTTGAGTTAATTTCTGTGTATGGCTGAGTAAGGGTCCAACTTCATTCTTTTGCATGCAGATAATCACTTTTCTCAGCAGCAGTTGTTGAAGAGGCTGTTCTTTCTCTGTTGAACACTCTTGGCACTCTGTAAAGCATCATTTGACCATATATGTCTCGGCTCTGTTCTGTTGTTTTGTGTGTCTCCATTTATGCCAGCATCACACTGTCTTGATTGCTGTTGTTTTGTAGTAAGTTTTGAAATTGGAAAATGAGAAGCTTTCATTTTTGAGGTTGTTTTAACAATTTCAAATCCGTGAATTATAGGGTAAACTTGTCAATTTCAACAAAGAAGCCAGCTGAGGTTCTGAGAGATTTCACTGACTCTGTAGAGCAATTTGGGTAGTATTGCCATTTTAACATCGAATCTTCAGATCCAAGAACATGGGACATTCTATTTAGGTTTTTAATTATTTTCAGCGATGTTTTTATAGTTTTTAGAATATAAGGCTTTCGGTATTTTGTACTTTTTGATGCTATTATAAATGGAATCTTGACATCATTTTGAGACTGTTGCAAGGGTGCATCCTGGGACCTCATAACAGTGCCTGGTGACTAATGCAAGAGTGCTGAGCACGCAAGGCCCTTGAGGGTGCAGCGGGGTTTCTGCAGTGTGGTTCTGTGTGTTGACGTTGTCTCTAGCAACCTTGTGAAATTGGTTAGTACTGATAGTCTGGGTGGATTATTAGTATCTTCTGTGAGTAGAGATGCTTTTGTTTCTTTTGTTTCCTTTCAATTGCCCTTCTAGAACCTGCCGCACCTCGTTGGTTGGAAGTGGTGGGAGCAGCCATCCTCGTCTTGTTCCTGGTCTTAGGGGAGCATTAAGCTGTTTGTCATTTAGGTCTGCTGATGGTCATAGGTTTGGTAGATGCCTTTTAGTAGGCCAAGGGAGATCCTTCCACTCTCAGTATTTCAGTTTGGTTTTTAACTGTACACAGATGAGTTTCTTTCCAAAGTAGTCTATGCATGTGGAAATGACATGAATTCAACATTTTAGAAGTAATGTACAGTCGAACCTGCTTTTCTGTGGGTTCTTTATCTGCAGATTCAACCAACTGAATTGAAAATGTTAAGAAGAAATTCTGTACTGAACATGTGCAGACTTTTCCCCTTGTGACCGTTCCCTAAACAGCATGGCATAACAACTATTTATGTAGCATTTACATAGTAGGAGCTATCATAAGTAATCTAGAGATGATTTAAAGTTTATGGGAGGAAGTGTGTAAGTTATATGCAAGTACTATGCCGTTTTCCTAGCATAGTCCCAGGGTGGGCACCAAGGGACTTTGTTGTTGTCTTGCCCCTTCCTCAGCTGGTTGATAGATAGGCTGTTGGGATTTTCTTTGCAGTCAAGAGTCATGTGTCAGTGAACATTTAGCCAGTGTTCTTGGAGCAGCTGTGGGTGCCAGGTGTTCTTCTCAAGGCCAAGGCTGTGGCAGTGACCAAAGTCCGCAGAGGAAGAGAGTGAACCTTTTTGTTCAGTGGCAGCTCTGGATGGGGAGGCCTGCTAGTGGAAGATGATGCTGGGACTTAGAGCTGGTAGCCTGTGTGTGTGGCCAAGTCTGCATTTCCTGGATTATCGGTCCTGCTTTGGAGGACGATGGGAATGACTGTCTTTATTGTTCTATTCAGCACGTGAAGGAATCCCTTGTCTCCAGGCTCTAGGACCTCCCTGTCAGTGGCTTCCCCAAATCCTCCTCTAGCTGCTCCCTTTTGTCTGTCTGCCCTGTGCCCTGGGCTGCAATGGGGGACGTGGGTCAGTGGACTGTCCCTGCATGGCCACCTAATGAAGTGGTGTCTGGGGCAGGAGTGGAGGCAGCACAGACAGCGAGGACGAGGAAGAGGAGGAGGAGGAGGAAGATGATGAGGAGGAGGGTGATGGCAGGGCAGCCCGTGTCCGAATTGGCCCCACTTCCTACCCCACAGCTGGCCTTCAACCTCCTGGTGAGTGGTGGGTGGCGGGTGGTCAGGTATACCTGGGGTGTGTTCCGCGAGCTCACCTCTGTCTCTATTCCTTGACCTCTGCCCCAGACCCAAGCTGGACAGCCACCTTTGACGCAGTGCCTATGGATGCCCTGATGGACCCCCAAGTCTCCAGAGAGGAGGAGCTACACTCTGGGCCTCCAGCCCCTGCGGGGCCCCTTGACATGCCACCCACCCAGAGCCTGACCAGTCCTCCAGCCCTCAATGCCCAGCTCAGGTGAGGGCAGGTGGAACAAGTGGGCAAGAGACTGGCATTCCCTGGTCTGGGTCCTGGTCCTCTCCTTAGGCTTGGGTACTGAACCCAACCACGCCCTCGGGCTCTTCTCTTACCTCCCAGGTCTCAGGACCCCACACCCACCTCAGCACCTCAGGAAGTCACGGATGGTAGCAAAGTGGCGGAGCCCTCTGGTGAGTCTGCCTGTGCCCTGCCCACTTGGGGTCCTGGGGTCTTAGCCTAGCTGTGTCTGAACTCCCTGGGAGGCAGCAGCTGAGACCTGGCCTGTCTCCTCCACAGCCCCCTGCCAGGCCTTGGTCAGTGTGGAGGGCCTCCAGGCCACCCTGCATGGGATGCGCTCCACCCCCAGCAACTTGGACAGGTGACCAGGGGATTGTCGGGACTGTTGGGCAGCAGGGGCAACCTTACATTCCTGCAGAAGTGGGTGTGGTGTCTTGTCTCTGAGGTGCTCCTGGTTGCAGAGCCACTCCCCGCACTCTCTGTGGCCATTTTTTTTTTTCTTTTTTTTTTTTTTTGTAGTGAATACACATAGGGCAGGGGCATGCTTGGGGGCCCTTGTAACCCCAGGGGCAGGGAATGGCTTCCTGGAGGATGTGAGGTGTCTTCAGAAGTGGATATGCACAGGACCTGTGTGGGCTGCAATCACCTCCTGCACGGGGTTTTTGGGGGGCAGCTGGATGTGGAGTTCTAAGGGGGCACTGCTTGCCTGCCCCCACCCCTGCCCGGACTGCTTGGTCCTCCTTCACTCTGCCATCTATATCCCATGGGTGTCCATGAGGCTGCCAAGCCTCTAGCTGGTATCTGGCCACTCTCCTCAGCAACACCATTCTGGGAGCGATGTGCAGCCTCGGTGGACTACAGTAACGAGTGAGGCTGCCACTCACTGCCACACTGGTCTTATTTATAGTGCCACCAGAGACCTCTCTACCTCCGTCCCGGCCTCCGGGGTCCACCAGCACCCCCAGACCACGGAGTGGGAGAAGAGCCCAGGGCCTGTGGAGCTTCCCCCAGGCCAGAGGTGAGCAATGAGAAGGCCTCCTGGGAGGGGAAGCTGGGGTGGGGCAAGGCAGTGACCTCTGGGTCCCTTCTTTTCTCTGACCAGTGCCCAGGCCCTTGAGCCTCCTCCAGTGCCCAATGGCTCTGCCCCTGGAGGGCCCATCTCCCCAGGCTCCCAGTGAGTGTGGCTGCAGTCTGGGGCAGGTGGGAGGGAGTGGGACAGGGCTCCTGGACCCTCATGTTGTGTCTCCCTCTCCTCCCAGGTAGCTGCCTGGTTGTGGTGGTGGCCAGATCCTCCGTCCTTCCCGTGGACCTGAGTGGGGCAGGGTGGGTCCTGTGAGCCCCCTGCTCCTGTCACCCCGTTCCCTCACATTCTCTCCTCTGGACTCCCAGGAGGCTGGTGCCAGGGAGACAGCCCCCTCCCACCCCCATTTGCACTGAGAAGAGAAATTACAGAGCTTTGTCTCCTAGAATAAAGATAGAGAGTCACATGGAAAGAAAGGAGAGAGCGAGAGAGAGACGTATATTATATATTATATATATATTGAGGGAGAAGAGAGGAAGCCAGGATGCTGCGTAGGGCCAGCGGCTCCGAAGCACAACCCCGTCTGTCCCAGTGGGGCTGGCGCTGGGTCCTGAGGCCGCTGCCCATGCACTCGTTCTGTGTTGTGTTCCGGTGCCCATGCCCACGCCCACGCCCACATCCAGCCTTTCAGCTCAGGTCCACCTTTGGGGGGGAACCTGCGAGGGTGTCAGGCCAAGTGGGGCCGTGCCTTTGCCCAGACCCTGCACTTTCACCCAGGCGCCTGGCCCTGGGAGTGGGGCCTCCCTGGCAACATCCCCAGGGGCCCTGAATCAGTTTGGCTGGGTCCCCTTGCCCAGGGGCCTAGGGTCCCAGCCCTGCTGCCATGTGGCCTTGTCCCAGCTCCCTCCCCGAGCCTGGCGTGAGTGTGTGTATGTTCGTGCTGAGCTTCTATTTCATATTGCAAATATAAATAAAGGAAGACTGTTTACGATTCTTGATGGTCGGACCTTGTTTGGAATTTGGGGTGGGCTGAGCCTGCTGCACGTGACCTGGGGAGAGTAGCTCCCTCTTCGAGCCTGTGACCCTTGTGGGACATGCTTCTGGGGCTGGTGATCACCCATGCCCAGATGAGGTAGAGATTTCTAGAAGCAAATCTGCCCCCATCCCCAGTCTATACAAATCCACACCCACTATATTCCACATCCCCAGGCGTCCCTGGCCTGCATGTGCAGACAGGTGGGGGCTGTGCGGAGTTGGGCTCCCAGCCAGATCCACCCACCCTGCACAGAGGGGGACTTGGGGGCAGCCTGGAGCCCTGGGCTCTGGAGGCCTCAGGTTTTTGCTAGTGGAAGGAGGGAAGCTGGAATCCTTACACTCGTCCCCGGTGGGAAGCAGTGAGATGTGCTGATGGCGCGTGGGTTTCCAACAAGACACATGGCCTCCCGATACTGTTCCTGTGCCAGTCCCCATCTTCCAGATGGGGGGCTGAAGAGTGCTGCATGCAGTGGGTGAGTATTCTGGAAAACTGCTGCAGTGGCCCAAAGCTGTGCACAGGGCACAAGGACAGCATCCTCACTGAGTACTCATTCAGCCAGTGTTTGGCAGGGAGTGGGATCAGGAGGACACCCCCCCCC
>JAJEJO010045028.1:0-11941 GCA_020662805.1 Glaucomys volans
TCTTCTCCTGGCCTCACAATGCTGCCATCAGGAGTCGTGGCTCCTCCCAAGGCCCCCTTCCTAGCTCACACGATCACTGCAGGATTTGGTGCCCTGCACGGGGAGGACTGAATTCCCATTTCATTTTGGGTTTTCTCCAGGGCCACCTCACTCTCAGGGGTGTCTGCTCTGGACCCCTCAGAACATGTAACTCACTTAACATTAACTTGCTTGATGCTCGCCACGGTCCTCTGAAGCAGACGCAGTCGTCATTTCTATTCAGCAGATGAGGAAACTGAGGCCTGGCCACGAGCTGTGACTGTACCCAGGTGTCCACCCAGCAGATGACGGAGCCCCTGTCACAGTCACGTTGGTCTGGGTCTGCTTCAAACCCGAGTGCAGGACCACTCGAGGATGCTCCCTCCTGGTCATCCTGGTGGTGGAAACCTAGTTAAGCTTTGTTTGGTCTTTTCAATTTCTCTTCCACACTGGACTCGGAGGTTCTTGGGGCAATGAGCCATTTCTTAGCCATGTGCACACTCGGTGCAGAGCACCAGCCTGGGCACACACTGGATAATTAATAAGTGTTTGCTACATGGGAAGAGGAGGTGGGCGGGCTGGTGGTGAATGGTAGAGAAGCACTAGGGCTGGGTTAGGGCAGGTTGGTGGGAGGATGGGGGGTGATGGAAGGCGGGCTGGCTGGGTGGTGTCGGGGGGTGAGTGGAGAGCTGGGAGCTGGGTCATGGGTAGTGAAGGGGAAGACAAGGTGGAAAATCGTTTCCCAGTGGATGGGTGGTGGGTGGATGGAGCAGGTAGACGTATTGTACATATCATCAACCTACAAGAGTGAGACCAGTCCAATCCACCACTGCGTTGCTACCCATAAATCTATATTCAATTTTAAAAGATCACAAATCCCAGGAACTGGTGGACACTTACTTCCTGAGAATGGAGTGAGCTGAATGGTTGCTGGATCTGGGACCACCAACAGGCTGATCCTGGGGGATTGCTCTCCCATGCAGCCAGAGCCCTGCAGAGTCCCTCAGTTCCTTGCTCCTGGAATGGAGAGAAACTTCACTTCCCTGAGAACTGCCAGAATCCGGCTGATGGAAGCACCATGCCCAGCACTTCCCCCGACACAGGAGTGGGCACCACATAGAACATCCTGTGCCCCTCCAGCCCTATTCCAGAGCCAGGCTTTCCCCTGGCCTCACTTGGGAAGTGGGTGGCCACCCTAGAGCTCCCTGACATTGACCAACCACTGTGGTAAGGGCATCTATGTGGGTCCCATGCAATTCTCAAAGTGACCCTAGAACCACTGAGACGACCTCCATTGCTTCAGGAACTGGGGAAGGTCCTCTGTCCACGGTGCTCCAGCTGCTGAAGAGGGTGCGTGGGACATTCCAACCACCTCCACTTGACTTGGAAAGCCTTGCTCTGCGCTTTTAAGAGAAATGCTCCTGTCGAGGGAAAAAGAGAGCCAGTTCCCTTGATTCACTGAGTATTAGCACAAGGTGGAACTGGGACTCCTGCGAACAAAACCCTGGCCCATGTGGATTTGCTCAAGACTTGGGAGGCGACAGGAGGAGAGAGTAGAGGGAACAGGCCAGGTGAATATGCCCAGGTCTCCCTTTCAACCATGTTATTTGGGGGAACACCTCTTGCTTGGCTGATGGCCTGGAGAGGCAAAAATTCTGAAATAATCGTAGGGTTTTTCAAGGAGGTCCGGCTGGCAAACTCCACTGAGTTGTGCATCCCAAAGAATGTTCCAATCTGCAGCCACCACCAGGGCACACCTGAGGGACCCGAGCAGGAGTCAGGAAGGATGCTCGGAGGGCCACGTGGGCTCCCTGTGCAGAGCTCGGGTGCTGTCCTTGCTCCCACAGGAGCTCCACGTGCCTGCCTGTCTTCTGAGTGGCCCTGGATGATCCCGCTGCCCATCCACCTATTCTCCCTCCTCCTGCAGCTGATCTTTGGTGGCCTCACCCTCAGGCCCCCCGCTCTCCACTCCGAGCTGGTTCAGCCATTGGGAAGCACCAGCAGGAGGTAGGAGAGATTGACAGGAGCCTGGGTGAGCCATCTGTCCCCTCCACTGAAGGCCACAGGTCTCCACCCAGCAAGACACCTCCCTGGGCCCCTTCCAATCCAGAGGTGGGTGTTGGCTGCACCACGTTCCAAGCCAACCCCACACCTCAGTGGCAATGACGAGAGCAAACGGGACCTGCAGTGGGTTCTGGCACTGGTGGCTGGGCTGACCTCGGTCCAGGCTGTCAGCTGGGTGCAGATCTGCCCCCTGGGTCTCATCATCCAGGCCATCAGATGCCTGGAGCCCAGATGCCTGGAGCACATTCTTTCAATGGCAAATGACAGAAGCATGAGGGGTGCAGCCAAGCCAGGAAATGCAAATGGTTTTCTGTTCCTACTTCATATTCCCTTGGCCTGAGCAAGTCCCTGGTCAAGCCCCAAACAAACGGCCTGGGGTTGCTCATGCCTCCTGTCCCACGGAGGGAGTGTCAGGTCACTTGGTGTAGGAGGAAGGATGAGGAACTGTGTTCTCACCCTTCCTTCGTAGGCACAGCTCCTTCTTGGTGGAGCTGGGTCTTCTGTATGGTGTGGGCTGGTTTTCCAATACTTCCTCCCACATTCCAGAGCAATCCCTGGGTGTCTCCTTTTAAAGGCTCTTTTCTTATTTAAATAGTTTTTGATGACTTGAAAAAATTAAACTCTCCTCCAATGACCCAATTTGGGATTGGCATCTGTTTTCTGAAGAATGCCCAGACCCGACTCATCCTGTAGCAGAGTCCGAGTAACTGAGCTTGCCAACCAGATGGACAAAAATCGTCCCTTCTCTTCTTCGCAGCCCACACTGCGTTCTGCGTGCTGTGCAAGCTGATTGTTTTGCGCACTGTCCCATTACTTTCCGTTGCCACCAGGGACGGCAGCTTCTATAAGGAGACTGAGGCTGGACGGGGTGGGATGACTCACCTAAGGTCCCTCAGCTGGGAGGAGAACTGACCCCAGCTCCCGACTCCACCAGCCCTTTTAACTGTGCCCAACAAGCTCACCTATGGCAAAACAAAGGCTTTGCAAACAACCCTCATTCCACCTTCACGTAAGCAACTACGCTTGGTTCCTTGTCCATCTTACAGATGAGAGAACCGGGTCCCCAGGGATTCAGGCCCATTCCCCAGAAGACTGCACAGCCAAAATACAAGCCCGGTCCACCTGATCCCAAAGCCAGGGACCTTTCTACCACACCTGTCAGTCATCACCACCCCATCACCCAGGCTCTGTCCTGAGCAGCTCCCAGTGGGAACTTCGGCCGGCCCTGACCACAGCCCCCTGGACAGAGCTCCACCAGCCCCACCCAGGGCTCCATCTCTGCTCTGCCCTCTGGCTACTCTCTGGGCTTTGCGAGCTGTTCACTCCCGGGTCAACCACTTCTGGGGGCCGCCCATCACCATGTTTTACAGCTCTCTCACTGAAGAGCAAAATCTGTATTGATTTCAGAACAATTCAAGCTGTAAATTACTGGTCATGATCAGCTTGGTAACCCTGAGATGAGAATCGATTGACTGGACCAGGATCCTAAATCTAGTTATTGTCCCAGGAAACCCAGCGGCAGGGCTGCTGCTGCCTCTGTGGAGGGGCCTGTTTAAATGGCCAAGGGCAGCTTGTGAGAATGCAGACCATGTGATCTGGAGCTGTCCATGGTCTTGGACAAGCCAGGTCGGGGCTTCCTGGGTCTGTCAGTGTCTGTGGGAGAACTGGCCTTGGACCACTCCTGCGATGCATCATGGTAAAGACGATGACAAGGATACAGCAATAGCCGATACTCCCTCGGCACCTCCATGTGGAATTTCATTCTGAAGCCCCTGCGGCGTCCTAACAAGGGATCCTGGGCAAGATACCAAGCTCCTCCGTGCCTGTTTGCTCATCTGTAAAATGAGATAGATATAGGACTCACACTTACCTCATCACAGAAAGATAAAGTTTAGATGAAATAACTTACTTAAATTGGTAAAGTCGGGAGCTGGGTATATTCTTACCCCCATTACTCATGATGAAGCAGAAACTCAGGGATGTTAAAGGACTTTCCCAAGGCCACACAGCTGACACAGGGTTTCATTTGATCAAAGTGTGTTGACCTTGCGATATTGCTGAATTGATAGTGTTTAAAAATGGAACCGATCTCCCGCTTCTCATGGACATCTGAAGAATGTTCCCTGACTTACTGCAGTCCCCACTACTCCCTATTGCCCTGTATCTGACCCACTGCTCTCATCCATGATGCCTGCCGGGCTCCTGTGGGCATGGGAGGTCAGAGAAGAGAGTCCCACGCAACTCACGGCCCACATCATACCCCTGCAGGATGCCCTGTCTTCACCCCAGTGTGCTGACACAGCGGCAGGGTCAAGACACAGTGGCTTGTTCAAGGTCGCACAGCTGGCACATGGTAGGATGGCCATTCTTCCAGGACGAGCCTGCCTGGCCCAGAACTGACCCTTGGGTGCCTCCTTCCTGGGCTCACAGGCTGGCAATGCTGCAGAGACAGGAAAAAACAACCCCCACCCACCTCTGCCCCCGGGAAGGAAGGTCTGCTCTGGGGGTCTGAGGAGAGGCGGGAGGGCTGGGCTGCAGTGAGCCGCTGTCACCCTGTCTTGTGGGCCTGGGGGCAGCTCTGCAGCCCTGGAGGCTGGGGACAGAGGCTGCATTTCCCTCCCTCCTCCAGGGCTGGCAGCGTGGCAGGAGCTTCCCACAGACAAACTTCATTCTCAGGGAGACGACGGGCTCGGGCCTGGAAGGTTTCCGTGGGTATTTATGGCTTTCCTCGGCTTTCCTCTCCGCTCAGGCCCCAGCCCTGGATGCTGGGAGAGATGTCCTGCTGTCAGCCTGTTGAGGCCGCATTGCTCAAAGGAGACACTAGGTGGCGCTGGTGTCTCGAGGTAACAAAGACCACAGCTCAGCATCAACCCCTGGTTTATTGAGAGCTCAGTGCTTTACACAGACAAGTCATCTCATCCCAACAGCAGCCCAGGAGCAAGGCAGTGCAGCACAGAGAGGCGATGTTGCTTACCCAAGGTCACACAGCTAGGAAATACCAGAGACAACATTCCAATCCATAGACCAGTGTCAGAAGTTTTCTGTAGTGGAAGGATCAGTAGAAGGATATTAGCTGCCCTGCCTGGGAAGGACTAGTTTTATTTATTTATTTTGTTTTTCTGAAGTAATGAATTTCTTCCTCTTTAGGTGTTAAAATGTTTCGGTTTGGGGGGCACTTTTTTGTTTTTGTGTTTTGGTACTGGGGTTGAACCTAGGGGCACTCTACTGCTGAGCCACATCCCCAGCCCTTTTAATTTTTTAAGTCTCATTAAGTTGCTTAGAGTCTTGCTAAATTGTTGAGGCTGGCCTTGAATTTGTGATCCTCCTGTCTCAGCCTCCCAAGTCACTGGGATTACAGATATGTGCCACTGTGCCCAGAAAGATAGTTTTTTTATGAAATGATAGAAAAGATAGATATGCATATGCTGTTGTTTCTTGATTTTAATAATCACAAATTTTTAAAAATTGCTATCCTGTCTTTCCTCCCTGTAACTCCAGGCCCCCGAAATTCAAGATACAGGACATTTACCCTGATGACCAAACTATGTTGCTGAGCTAGGGAAGAAATTCCAATGAGAATTAGTTTGGTAACCTTCTGTCCCTCCTGGTGTTTTTCTCCATTCCAAATGTACAATGAACACTTTCTCTCCATCATTTATTCCAATAAAAATATTTACTGAGCATCTACTTGTGCTGAGCCTAGTGGCAGGCGTTGGAGATACAAGGTCAAGACAAAGAAATAGACTCACTCCCTCAAGTTTACAGCCTCCAGAGGGAGATGAAAGTGAATCAAACACACACATACACACACACACACACACACACACACACACACATTCACATGCATGGGAACTTGTGAACTCTGAAGGAGAGGTAGTGGGCTTGTGGTAAGGTGGTTGTAACATGGACTGAGGGGGTCAGGGAAGGTTCCTTCAAGGAAGCCACTCTTGAGCTGAGACAGGAAGCATGAACAGGCACCAGTTAATATGACAGGGCAGGAAGAAAATTCCAGGTCTTAGGGAGGAGTGTGAGCAAAGGCCCTGTGGCCTGAGGGAGAAGGAAGAGTCTGAGGTCAGAGTGAAGGGCTAGAGCAGAGCAAGCAGAGAAGTGGCCGAAGGTGAAGGTAAGAAGCCAAGAGCTAAGCATTGCCTTTCTACTCCAGTCTTATCTTTCCGTGCTTGTGGTGGTGTCTGGGATGGACAGAATTTCTTCACTTTAAGGCAGTCTGTTTTTCCCCTTTATGATGAGCACTGTTTATCTTGCTAATGTCATCTCTGCCTGTCCCCAAGTCTTGGAGACGTTCTCCTTTTTGTTCTTTCAGAAGCTCAGCATCCTACCTACTTAGATCCACAACACATCTGTAACTGAGGTGCAGGGAAGATCTTGAGGTCATGCTACAGACTTCCCTATGGGAGGTTGGCACGGAGTTGCTAACGCATTGGAAGCGTGGCCAAAGTTGTTTTGTTTCCATGTCCAAGAGTGAGATATTTTGGCTGCAGTCATCTTTTTCAATCTGCACAGTGTCTTCCTCTGGGTCCCTTCTCCCTGCGTCATGCGGGGTAAGAGGAAGTTGGCTTGGGGACATCTCTCACCCAGCGTCCCTGGGTGATGTCCGTGTGCACCACAATTCCTTCTGGGCACTGTTAGGCCTCCTTTTCCTGATGTCCGAATAACCTCCAGGAACCCTGCTTCCATCCACCAAGCCACCTCTCATGTCACGACACAAAGCAACAGGACCAGATGCCATCTGGTGAGGTGACCACACCCTGTGGTGTTTGCTCCAGAAATAGGGGAGGGGGTGAGCTTTGCAATGAAGGGCGCCAGAGGCCCCTTCTGGGATCGTTTCCTGAACTGCATGAAACTGCAAGAGGTGGATTGTGACCTGGGTGACGGAGATCCCCGGTGAGAGTTCTACCAGACGCCCCGGAGAGGGCTGTGCACAGATGAACCAGCGCACACACGGTGAGAATCACAGCAAGACGTCTCATGCCTTCGCAAAGGCAAAAACTCATGGCTAGGAAAAGAGATTTCAAATAGAATTTTTAAAAATTAAGCTCTTGGGTTGTTTGGTAATCTAGCTAATGAGATATGAATCTTAACATACTGCAGGGCTAAATACAGCTCTAACTGACTGAACATGAATGAAAATAACACAAAATTCTTCGCAAATGTATCTTAGTGACAATTTGGTTAGTAAGTATCAACACACGTACACACGACTTGAAATCCCCAGAAATCTGGATGGCTCACATAGGTAAGAATCTTGACAATGTCTTGCTCAAATTTTGAAAAATATTTTTATTGGTTGTTGATAGACCTTTACTTTTTATTTACTTATTGCAGTGCTGAGAATCGAACCCAGTGCCTCACACATGCCGGGCAAGTGCTCCACCACTGAGCCACGACCCCATCCTGGCTTATTTGATAACAACCTCAAAAATTAACATGATATTACAAATGATCAAGTGACACTGAAAATTTTTAATAATCACAAACAGTTATGCCACTGAGAATTTTTCTCCAGCCTGTAGTTAAGGAGGAACAGATCTCTGTGCTCCATGATGCAGAAGAAAAAAAAACTACAAAATACTTTTACTCTTTCCATACAAAACACTACCAAGTTACCGTCACATTGCAAAGTGACTGAAGTCCGTGCAGCCACAAATGAAGAAGGTGGGAAGAAAGTATTATAGACCATCCATACAAATGTGGGTTTCTGGATTTGGAATGTCGGTGATATTTCTCAGGGTCTTCAACTGGTGATTTGCTGGGGTTTCTCCTGAAAAGTTAATAAGCGTCTGCTTTGAAACTGAGGCATGTGGGTGCTGTTTCTGTCTTAGCGTGGGACACACAGTTGTGGGGCTTTGAACTCGGCCTCCCTATAACCGGGTATTAGTTTATCCTCATCAAGACCTTCCATTCACTCCGCAGTCCCAGGTGCCCCCAAAGTACTTGACACATGAACAGCTAAATCGTTTATTAGTATTATCATTGTTGTTATTAATAAAAAAGGAGAGGAAGGCGGCTCTACATTCCGTTGAGGAAGCTGTGAGGCGGCTTTGAACTTACAACCCACAGGGCAGCTGACCTCGCACACCTTGGGATAAGTTCTGAGGCAAAAGCTTCAGCGTGTGGCTGCCTGCAGAAGTTTCGGGAATGTTTACACTCCTCCTGGGTAAACCTGCTCTCCTGGGGCCTAACGAGGACTAGGGGTTGCAGGTGCATCTGGGAAGCGAGAACTCGGGAAAACCACCCAGAGCCCAGGCCCAGGTGTGGCCTGCAGCAGAGGCCTGAGGCCGAGGCCTCTCCGCAGCGCCCCCTCCTGGTCATCCTGGGTGCTGCAATCGGGACTCGCACGGAGACATGATTGATGAATTTGTTGTACAGATACTTCGCGGGTTGCAGGATGCTTCTTTAGTTCCAGCTGCCGGTGGTGCTGAAGTAATCCCTCTAGCATGGAATCTTAGGGTAGGGTCTAGGAAGCCCCTGAGATGGTATGAATGTGCTTTTCTGGGAGAAGCATCTTCCCGAATTCACCATTTTTTCTGCCGTGTTGGAAGCTCCAAAGAAATCAGAAACACTGGGTCAATGCAAAGTAAGCATCCCCGGGAAAGACCATCCTGCAGAATGATGACCTGGTGGGACCAGGACGGTCCTTTGGGATGGCCTGGGGGTGGAGCCAACAGACCCAAAGAGGTGACCATTGTCCTGTCTGTCCCCCAGCTTTCCCTTTATGGGCTAAAAAGAGTCATGGAATGAAGTGCTGTGGTGAAGACTGCAGCAGCTCCTCCATCTACTTGGCCAGCGTCAACAGAGGCCCCACTGTGTGTTGCACCCTGTGCTCGGGGCTGCATATGTGTGCCCACTGCCCTCCATGCTTCCAGGAGGCTTGCAAGTGTATCCGTCCTGTTCGTCTCTGCACTCTGAGCTTTGCCCAGTGCCCAGCACACAGCAGGAGCCTGACAAGCAGAAGCAGGATAATGACATGTCCTCAGCAGGAGGACGTAGAGGAAGCACAGTCAGCCCAACTGCTGTGTGACTCGCATGGCCTCTCTGAGTCTTCATTCACCTGGACGTGGAATGGGAAATGACACCCCAGGGGCCTGTGGGGCTTCCAGGAGCGAGCCCATGAGAAACGCCTGGCTCACGCTGAGGGCGTGACAAGTGCCAGCTACTGGAGTTGCTATCATTCCCACGAGGCCAGAGCCCCCTCCCTTCTCCAAGCACTCTGGGAAACAGGACTGACCACTGGCCACACCAGGCTGCCAAGAGTTAGGAACAGTAGTAACTTAGATGGGTGTAGAGTGACATCTAATGGACAAGGTGTCACAATGACACTGAGAACATTTTAAGCTGGGACAAAGGTTGGCAGACAAGCCAGGAAGTGGGCCTGCATGTGCTGATGTCCCCAGCAGGAAGGACAGGAGGGGACCCCAGTGTCAAGCCCCTGTGTGCTCATGGATGAAGGGGACGCCTCCCTGATCCCCGCCTCCCTGGACACTGGCTGGGTCTTCCATTTCCTGTTCTGTCTACTCCTGTCCCGATGAGGGTGCAGCCTCCTCCTCCCGCAGTCCCCAGAGTTCAGGATGCCAGGGCCACAGAGGAGCCTGCCTGAGCACAGCCAGGGCGGGGTCACCTGTCAGCAGCTGGGCCCCACACCCCATCATCACCACGGGTACCCAGCACCCATGGTTTCCGGGCGCTCGCACACAGGCACTCCCCACTCCCCACGACAGCCTGAGGAGGCAGAGATTTTAATTCCAGGTGGAGACTGAGCCTGGGGAGGTGACTGACCTGCTATCAAGGGGCCAGAACCTAAACCTGGGTCTGTCTGAGTTCAAGGGTGTGCTGTGTGCTGTGCACACACTTTTCCCATTATCCAGATTCACTGCCAGTGTTGGCTTGGGCTCCTCCCCTGTGTTCGCAGGCCCTCCTCTCCTCTCCTTCCAAGTGCAGCTAAAAACCAGGTCTGCCTGCGAGGTTGCTAGGGGTGGTAATCGAGGGAGCACTGGGAAGGCTTTCAGAACAAAATCAAGCAGCAAGGGACTTCTTGCATCTACTCTTCTTCCCTCCATCTGAATTTTCCTCAAGAGACTCCCCTGGAGTCCCTGACCAGGCCAGGTTCCAGACAGACTGGATAAATGCACAGCCAGCTCCCATTGTCCCTGGGCTCCATGTCCACACCCAAAATGTAGTCAGGCCTAAAGATGGCAGCATCTGTGCTGAACGTGCAAAAGCTTCATGGCCTTGGCCTCGCTCCCTAAATAACGCGGTCTCACTACTATTTACATAGCATTCACTTTATATTAGGATTTAGAATTAATCTCCAGATGGCTTAAAGTGTACGGGAGGCCCACACGGGGGCAAAGGCTGTGCTTCTTAATATAAAGGATCTACACATCAGCATGTTTGGGTATCCTGCAGGGTCCAAGAACCCATCACTCGTTGATTCCAAGGGACAGTATATTTGTGGCAAATCCTTCTTACTTGGGGTAGATCTTCCTTTTCTATTGTTATGTGACGATCTTGTTAAGGACTTTTCTTTCTTTTCGGGCATAAGGTCCATACAGGCAGAGACCCGGACCATTGTTTGGTCTCAAAGTTTTGATACAAATGAGCAGACTCTGTCCAAACACAGATATGGAATGATGGGAAAATAATTTTACTTAGAGAACAATAAATGAAGCATTAATGTTTGTTTTTCTCTTTGAAGCTCATTTTCCATTTACTTTTCTTCATTAGGTGATTGTGTTCCAGGGTTCTGTTTTCTGGGGATGATGAAGAAATGAGTAGAAAATTCCAGGGGTCCCGAGACCAGATGGATGACCCCTGGGGAACTCACGATAGAAGAAGGAATCCCCTTGGGCATATGTTCTGATCTTGGTAATGACTTAGACCCAGAATGTGCAGGGGACAGTGTTCAGAGGAGCAGGCGTGAAGAAGCCTTCACAGACTAGCAGCACCTCCAACTAGCCCAGGGCTGGGATCCGACCCAGAGCTGCCTGTTCTGATGTGACCATATGGATGGAGCCCATGGAGCCTCGGAGGTAAACCCTGTGAGCAGCTGCTTGACTTGACTCATTTACGATTGCCTCAGTGGAAGACGCTGGCGCTGTCTGACACCTGAGGGGGTCACTAAAGACAAAGCGTCTAGGACAGCTTTCGTCCCCCAAACACAAGTGGCATCCAGCAAGAGGTAAACTCACTTAGAAAGTCATGCATCCCCCCCACTAGTGTTGTGAACTGGGATCTGTTCCACAGCGCACACCACAGCACACACACGACACCCGGTGTGGGTTACACGACTCATCCCAGGAATCTGGCAGGTAGGGTCCAGCGTCCTGACTGTGGATAATTCACTCTAAGTGCGCGCCTTCCCTGAATTCAATGCAAAAACAAAGCAGAGCCACAACAGGGCTTCTGTCCTGTAGCCCCCAGTCAGCAAGGGAAGCCCAGGATATAGGGGTCACCTCTGGCTGCACTGGACCTGCATCTACAGGACAATAACCACATGCCTCTACCCCCCAGTCTCCGTGAGCCACAGGGCACCTTCTACCACCTCAGCAGCCAGCATCTCCTGGTGTGGAGTAGAACCACCTGGGGGCTTTTAAATGCCACATCTGACCTCACTCTGGGTCATGGGGGTGTGGGGACAGATTCAGTTTTCAGGACCTTGCCAACTCAAGACGTGGCAGGGAACCAGCAGCATCAGCACCAGCTGGGCTCTGGCCGGATGATTTTCCAGGCCAACCCCATCCTAGACAATCAGAATGTGTATTTTAACCAGATAATTACTAACAATGTATGTTCAAATTTGAGAAGTTATCTGTCACGTCAGTGTTGCTCAAAGAAACAGGCC
>JAJEJO010045032.1:0-12986 GCA_020662805.1 Glaucomys volans
CTCAGCAAACTCCGCTTCTTCCTCAGTGATAAATAACAGCTTTGATTCTCGCGCCTGGCTCCCCTCAGATGGTTCCCCTCGACGGCCGATGTTTTAAGCCTCAGTGGGCCACGTCATAGAGGAGCGTGAACCCTGGAATCTTGTTGCAGGTCCACCCCCACCTGGGAACATCCTAAGACCCCTGGATCATAAGCCACAGCCTTGTGGAGACACCAGGAACACACAGCGGCCAGCGCCACCAGGAAGCAGGGCCCCAGGTCGGCTCTCTACCCAGGTCAACCAGGCACTTCCCTTCTGGGTGTGCTCTTCTGTTGCAGGGAGTTGGGCACCAGCGCAGTGCCTCACGCAGCTCATGGTGGTCCAGACTTCTGATGCAGCTCAGGAACACAGGGAAATGCCTCAGCTGTCATGGACATCACCCTTTCCTGGGTCCCTTAAAGGACTGGATTGGTTTCTTGGACTTGACTGAAGAATCACAGGCATCGTCCGACAGTGATAATGTGGAGCCCGTGTTGACAGCAGCACATTCCACAGCAGCCACACTCGACCAAGCCTAGTGTCCATCAGCAGATGAATGGGTAAAGAGAAGGTGGTGCATGCCCACTGGAGCTTTGTCTAGCGGTGAAGAAGAAAATCATGGCATTTGCAGGGAAATGATTAGAACCAGAGAACATCATGTTAAGTGATATAAGCCAGACTCCACAGGTGAAGGGCTGCATGTTCTCTCTCGTACGCAGAAGCCAGAGAGGAAACAGGTAAAGAAAGGTGGGGGGATCTCAGGAAGATCAAAAGGAGATGAGAGGAGGAAGGGACGCTGGGGTGGGAGGGGGAATGGTGGGGAGTGGCATTGCTGAATCATGTTGTTGCATCGTGTGCATGTGTGCACATGGAACAACGAATCCCATCACCATGTGCAACTATAATGTGCCAATAAAAGGCGAAGTTAGGGATTGAGTTGTTGTTTTGCAAGAAAAAAAAAACGCAAGTGCAATTATCCTCCAGTGGGTTTGCTTCTCAAATATAAAATCAAGATCAGCTGCCCTAATTATGTCTTCATCATCCAGTAACTCTGAGTTTTGAAGCCCAAAGATCGCATACCGTTGGGAATACGTTAGGCAGCAGTTGCATGCAGTGCTTGTAACTCAGGCGAAGCGACTTGGTAGGCAGGCCTGACCGGCTGCACCCCACACACTGCAGTGGGGTAGAACTGACCCGGCTGCACCCACACTCTGCAGTGGGGTAGAACTGACCCGGCTGCACCCCACACTCTACAGTGGGTAGAAATGACCCGGCTGCTCCCCACACTCTGCAGTGGGTAGAACTGACCCGGCTGCACCCCACACTCTGCAGTGGGGTAGAACTGACCCGGCTGCACCCCACACACTGCAGTGGAGTAGAACTGACCCGGCTGCACCCCACACTCTGCAGTGCCTTATTCCAGCAGCTGTGTGGCGTCAGTGACGGGGGCTCCCTGATTTCAGAGGGTTGGACGTGAGGCCCTGTGTACCCGTTGTCTGGGCTCCTACGCTGCACCGGCAGGCTGTGGTAGGACCTGCTTCGTGGGGAACCAGGGGGTCCAGGACATGTTCAGCACAGTGGCCAACCCCATGACGCCAGCGTCTACCAAGCTCTGCTTTCACCAGGGGTGACATCCAGGGACACGTGATGACACTGTGTACAGCACGAAGCTGCAGCGGGCTGTGTGGGACTGCACATTGTGACCCAGCCACTGAGGCAGGAAGATCACAAGGTCCAGGCCAGCCTGTGCCACTAGTGAGACCCTGTCCCAAAATAAAAGATAAAAATGGCTGGGGTGTAGCTTGGTGGCGGAGCACCCCTGGCTTCACTCCCCAGTAAGGCCCACAGAGAAAAGTAGCTTGGGAGGTGGTCAGACCAATGGGCAACCATGTCCCAGTCTCTGTGAGTCAGGACTTGGGCGTGGCTTAGGCCCCTCCCAGGGTCACGGGGCTGCAGTGGGCGTGGTCTCTACAGCTGGTCTCTTCTCCCTCACCACTGAGGTTAGGCCAGGTCTCAGCGGGAACCAGAGGGCACCTCGGATTAGGAGAGTGTGGGCGGGTGTGGGCAGGTGTCGGGTGGGACAGCACCGGGGGCAGCAGCAGAGCGGGCTTGAGGGTGCGGTGGACTGCAGAGCCAAGTGGAGCTCCTAGCTGACGGGGAGAGAGGCTTCCTTCAGGGGCCAGAGCAGAGCCTGGGTGGAGAGTGACAGATGGGGGAGGCACAGGCTCACAGGGGAGGACATCCGTGCCTTTCCTGGGCACAGACAGAATCTTCCAGGAACGTGGATACCACCTCTTTCCTCTCTGTGTATGGGCTGCTGTTTCCTGTCCTGGCGCCTGGTGGGTGTCCTCGGCCTTGAAGGGAGGCGTCCAGATCAGGGAGTCTGGGTCGTGAGCACGGTGTGAGAGTGTGGGCAAAACGCTTCCCACACGTTCAACAGATCTGAGTTCAGAGCTGCACGGAATCCGAAGGGAAGGCCGAGGCAGCAAAAGGAACAGAGCCAGCTAAGACGGGGCAGCCGAGGCTTCCCGTCCCTTCCAGTCACCCATGGGTCGGTTTCGTCTGCACTAGGGACGGAGCCCCGGGCACTTACCACTGAGCCACATCTCCGACCCTTTTATTTTTATTTTGAGGCAGAGTCTCACCAAGTTGCCTAGGCTGGCCTTAAACTTGCAATCCTCCTGCCTCGGCCTCCAGAGTGGCTGGGATCACAGGCGCTCCTGGCCTCACCCATGGGACACCTGCAGGCCTCAGTGGAAAGCTTCGGCAGAAGCATGTTTCAGACCCCTGGAGAAACACCTACGTGGCCCTTACCATCCTGTCCCCAGGTGCGCGCTGTGCTTCAGGCAAAGCCAGTGCAGACTGGGAATGTATTGCCAGCCACGTGGCCTCCAGAATTAGAGATTTTTAAGTCTATCAGGAACAAGTGGAGCCAGGTGGTGCTCAGGTTCTCCTGGGTAGCACGACTTCGCTCAAGGGACACAGCCAGCTTGGAGCACATTCTAGGGAGGCAGCCGGAGGAATAAGCATTCCGACCTTATTCCTCCCTCCTGAGAAGAAAAGGTAGAGCACTCCCCGAATTCCCGGCTCACTCCTGCTCCTGACACCTCGCCTCTGGCACCAGATGTGCAGGGATGTTTCCCTTCTCTGCAGAGGCCAACGGGGCGTCCTGCAGTTTAGGTCAGAGCTGCACAGTCTCAGGCCCCACAGGAGGACTCGGCCCCATGAGGCTGCCCCGCTGCAGAGTCCGCTCCCGAGCCCAGACGGCCACCGGTGCTGACTGTGGCTGTGACAGAGCTGTGCTCCTCCGTGACTGGCTCATCGCACTGGGTGCAGCTCAGGAGGAGCCGATGGAGGAGACCACAGGGCGAGGTCTGGGGCAGCAGGCGTGCCCATGCCCTCTCTGGTCCCCTGGCCCGGCGGGTCTCTGGGTTTCGGGAGGCTCCACTCCGCTGGCATGCCTGTCACTGGTGAGCTCGGTTTCCAGCCCTCCTCCCTCCTTGGCGGTGTTGGTGGGAGGCTGGGCTGAAAGCTTCAGCCTTCTGTCCCCAGCAGCCAGCCCCACCCCAAGGCTGGGCTTTCTGAAACAGGACCCGTTGCCAGGAACTCAGGAGAGGGGCAGGGCTGGCCACCTACAAGGCAAGGTGCTGCTGGCCTCCATCTCCCTGAGCTCTGAGGACATCCCCAGGGTTCTAGAAGCCCTGGGTCAGCAGTTGGAAGTCAGATGCATAGCTCCCCTTGCAGATCACAAGTCACACTGCCTCCAGGGTGCTGCTGGGGCTGGGGGAGCCGAGGCCACAAACCCTGTTGGAGGTGGAGCATTCCCACGGTGGAAGCAGGCAGGCTGCTGGGGGAGTAGGGTGGAGACCGTAGATGCCCGCTCCGGACCACTGGTAGACCTCGGCCTCCCAGGTGGAGGTCAGTCACGCTGCCCCCTGTTCTCAGAGTTAACGGGGTTAGGGGGAAAGAGACACTGAGCTCCAAACACTATGAAGTCTTTTCTTTGAGAAAATCTGTGCAGTGACGCGTCACTTGTCTGTATGGGAGTTTCAGAAAGAGGACGGCGAGAGGTCACCCTCCTGTGGGGGCTGCGCAGCCCTGGGAGCTCAGTCCATGCTTGCACTGCCCTGCTGGTCCGCCAATGGGCTTTTCATTCTTGTGTTAAAAATAAAAGCAAACATGGAAGAGAGTCCTTCCAGAGACGTGGGCTTCTGTGCGAAGCCGAGCCGGGGTCCCCCTAAGCTCTAGACTGAGTCCTTGCCACTTACAAATTCCATCATACAAAATCGAACACCTCAATCTAAGTGCATCGTAAATCACCAGCATGAAGAATCGTCCTTGTAAATCCCCAGTCCTGGCAGCAAGGGCCAGTTCTCCTGGTGAGTTAGTGAAGGCTCCTCCTCCCGTCTTCCCATTCTGTTTCTGCAAGGAGGGGAGATTTCCTCTCGTCTCCCTTCCCCCTTTGGCCCTGGGCTTCCTTACTGAGCTCCCGTACATGGGTGCTGATCCCAGAAGTGGAAAATAAACTTTCCTGGGGAATCGCAGGTTAATCTTGGCCCACGCCTGCCGGCCTGGTCCTCCCCTAGTGCAGACCTCCAGGTTGGTCTCGAGTATTGCCGGGGACCTGGCTGAGCTAGGTGTGCTGACCATGTGACAGGATCCTGGCTGCCAAAGCAGAGACCTGTCCCCTGGACACACCCACCCTGACCCACCTTGACCACCTTCCTTCATTCCAACTCCTCAGCTCCCTGGAAGGTGGGCACACCTCCACCAGGTGGCTTTGTGCTTCAGCACAGCAGGAGTGGGGACAGGAGACTGCCCGACGTCTGTGAGGACCTCGACCCAAGGGTCGAGGCTGGCCCTGGATGCTCTGGTCCCAGCTGGGCCTGACCTGCCATCCCCAGCAGAGGCTGGAGCAGGAGGGCCCCATGGGCTCTGCCAGGGTCAGCTGTGACACTTTCTTGGGAACTTTGATTCACTCCGTGGTGTTGGAGGGAGAGGGATTGGAGGGGCGTGACTGACCCTACATTCAGAAGTGGAAAGGACAGCGTGTTGGTGGCCTGGCAGCCTTCATTCCCAGGCACCGGGAGCCATCAGGTGGGGGCCTAGTGGACGTGTGAGAGCCCGGCGGGCGTGTTTCTCAGAGCTGGGGGTCATCTGGCGAGACTCGGAGAAGCCCTGAGAGCAGCACCCGGGCTGTGGAAGCGAGGGCACCTCAGAACTCCATCGTGGGACACAGGGCGTTGCACCTCAGGTCAGTGGCTTGCCCTGCAGATCCCAGCGTACAGCCAGGCCGTGGAGCACTGAGGTGGTGGAAGGAGTCCGGGCACCTCGTGGCCGTGCCTCCGTTTAGTCTCAGCACGATGTGAGGGTTCAGGTGCCTCTCTTCCCTCCTCTAAACATGAGCCCGAGGCCCCTGGAGCCTGACCCAGCCTAGGCGTGGATGGAAGGAGGCAGGGTTCCTGGCCTCCATGCTGTGGCAGCTTCTGTGCAAGGAGCACGACCTGAGGGAGGAACAGGGAGCTCCCTGTCCTCCCCACGGGCTGACCCAGACCGTCCTCGCTGAGCCCTTGCTCCTCCACCAGGTCTGAGCCTCCTCGCCATGTCCACTCCCAGCGCGCATAGTGGCTCGCTGGCCTCCATGGGCATTTAGCCTCAGCCTCTGGTGCTGTGCCTGCCTGGTGCCCACCGTCCTCAGTCCTGGTCCTTGTGGCTCTTCATCCCCCGGCCCAGTTTTGGAACAATCATCTGTAGCCATTAGCTCACTTAACAGATCTTTCCGTCAGTAGGGTTCTTCATGGAAATTGAAAACTAATTAACGTTTATCTCAGCAGCTCATCACACAGCATCTCCTGCCTTCCTATCTCAGGTCCTGAAATAATGACGGCCCACGAGTTGAGCAAGGGAGATCTTGATAAGTCCTGACAGGGCACAAGCTGAGATGAGAGGGAGCGGGGAGGATTCGCCTCCTCTGCTAATGAGGACCCCGGGGCCTGCAGCAGCTCAGGCTGCTGGGGAAGGGTGGCCGAGACCCTGGGCGCCAGTCACCCAGACACAGGCTGCGTACACGCACCAATGTTGAACACCCCAAGTGCTAACTCGAATGCTTAAAATGGGTCTCTTGTAAGAGCCACTTAGCCACGTCCCTGCTCCTTCTCTCCTTACGCATTTATTTTCTAAGGTCAGACGCTCAGAGGAGACAAAGGTACCCGAGACAGGCCCTGTGCTATTTAATTTAAGTGATAAGCAGTGGGAACTCAGTGGATAGGAAAAGGGGCGTCCAAGGACATGTCTTGAGCAGAAGAAGATGAATTGCCTGCTGTGGAGGAACAAAGGAGGCACTGACTTTCTTCTGGGGAAGTGCTGAGCCAAGTCCCCCAGTCAGCTGGGTGTCTCCCGGCAGGACTTGCCAGACTCGATCATGGGAATGTGTGGGTTCGTCCCCAAGGGACGCAGTGTGCCGCTCTGCTCGGGCTTGTGAGCCACAAGCTCCCGAGTCCGTGGGGCGTGCATGTGGGACATTCATCACATGGGACCAGGATGCCCAGAATATGTTTTGAGAATTCTAGCCTGGAGCGAAATCTTTCAAGCAAATCAGGATTGGAGAACGGACGAAGCCCCTGCAGGCTGAGGTTGGCTGGGAAGGCCCCGGGGATGCAGGCAGAGCCCTGCCGGCGCGGCTGTGGTGTGGTGGGCGGGCCGAACCCTCACAGCTGTCTCGCCGGGGCTGGAGCTGGCCGCCAGTGCCCCCGAGCAAGCTTGAAACAGGCACCCCTTCCGTAGGCGGGCACAGCCCTGTGCTGGGCTGGCTGGCGAGGGGTTAGGGCTGGGTCTCAGCTCCTGCCTCCCCAGCAGGTGCACCTAAGCAGTGCTCCTGGAACCTCTGAATGTGGCGCCCTGGGCTCCTTCCGCCAACCCCAGGGAGACTGCTCAATGCCACGCTGCAGTCTTCCAAACACAGGTCAACTGTCGCATGCCTGTCATCCAGAAGGGGCTGGGGTGGCTCGTAGCACAGCACTTGCCTTGCTGGGAGAGGCTCTGGGCTCAGCCCCAGGCCAGCACAACACAAATGAACCAACAAATCAACCACCCAGGGAGTTGCTGGACAGGTTCAGGCCCGTCCCCAGAGCCCCTGACTCTGAGACCCTGTGTGGATCTGTGACCGTCTTCTTCACAGGCATGCCAGGTCATTTTTTTTTTCTCCTTTTGGTATTGTAGTGGGAACCCAGGGCGCTCTACCCTTTTAAAAAATTTTACAAAACAGGGTCTCCCTCAGTTACTGAGGGTCTTGCTAAATTGCTGAGTCTGTCCTCAAACCTGTGATCCTCCCACCTCAGCCTCCCAAGACACTGGGATCACAGGCATGTGCCACCGTGCCCAGCTGCATTCCAGCTTATTTTGATGGACAGGTCCTTTGGGGGAACGTATGTGAGGGGAATTTTTTGACTGCATGTAAGTGGCAGGGAGAGAGCAACTTGGTCCTGAAACCAACGCATGTTTGTTTTTCCCTAAAACAAGAGATAGTTGGAAAGTCTAGATGAGAAATAGAACCTTCAGATCAAAACTCAATCTAAAATTAATTAAGTTTATTAATTAATCTCTGTGTGTATTTTTTGTTAAAATTGGTCTGTCTCACTGAAACCCCTGCTCTTCCACCTGGGTACTAAGGAGGTAAGTGCTTCTCGATGCCTGGTCCTACCTACTGTGGTTCTGAGTTCAAGGTCCCAGCAATTCCATTCTCGTGGTGTGTAGAGCAGGCTGGGGCTACACACCACAGCCCGAGAGGATCGACTCTGGCCGAGTGGGATGGAACCCAGCTCCTTGGAGAGAAAGAACCCACACGATAACTTAACAGAGCAACTTGCCTTTATTTAGTCAAAACAAATTTGTTGAAATTCAACTTTTATTAATACTAGATCCATCAAGTTATGAAACCCCTCTTAACAAAGCACACATAGTTAGCACTTGACAAATGGAAACTTCTGGGGGGTGCTTCCACTTATTTCTGCACCTCCCCAAACTCAGCATTAGTTGAGCAAATGAACTCTGATTTTCCATTATTACTTGACACATAATGGGCTATGCATGAGTACCTGTGGGATTAATAAGCATATTGTTTAAATGTTAGGATTTTTCTCTCTCGGGGTTATAAACTGGCGGACGTCACAGCCCAGCCGCGGACAGTGGAAGGTCTGTTTTGGATGAAGTTTCTCAGTTACAATGAATATATATCTAGGTGAAGGGAGAGGTGTGGGGTGCCAGAGAGGGGTGCTGGCTGGGGCTTGGTAGGTCTGTGAGGTGGTCTCCTCGCTGCTCCCTCCCCCTGCCCCTCAGCCCAGGTGGCCAGGCCTTCTTTGCTCCATGACCTTCAACTCCAGGGCCTCTGACTCCGAATGCCCTCAGTTCAGCTGGGCATCGCAGGACCACTCCGGCCTCGCAAGGCCAGCTCCAGGCTCTGGAGGGGGGACGAGGGCTTGCATGAGAGAGGCTTCCACCCAGGGTCCCACTGGCACAGCCACAGGTGGGGAGTGGCATTTGTACTGAGGTGCCCGACTGGGAAGGGCACGTGAGTGTGCAGGGTCCCTGCAGCCCCGGATGGCAAGACCCTCTGCCTCGCCTCTGGGCTGGTACCGCTGCCTCCCAGGAAGACTCGCCCTCATGTGGGTCTTCCCGCGAGACAGTGGCGCCCCCTGCAGACTGGTGAGCAGGACCTGAGAGCTGGGTTCTGCGGGGAGAGTGGGGTACGGGAGCTGGCTGTTTGAGGTGCACCCTCTGCGGCTGACACACCTCTCCGAGGACTCTCAGACTCTTAAAGCAAGAGCTCCAACACGGGGTCCTCGTGGCCTCTTTTCCTCGCATGGCCAGTGCAGAATCCGAGTGGAGCGCATGGAGGAGACAGCACCAGAGGTGGCCGGGCTCTCCACTCCAGAGAAGCTTTGCAGACAGAGGGGGACTCGCGGACCATGGGATTCCAAACCAGCCCTTTCCCCTCGGGATCACGAGGCTCAGCCTGTGAGTCCCGCTGCTGGAGGTCTGTCACCTTCAGGGGGTGGGGAGGCATCTCTGTGGTAAGCGTCAACTCAGAATCCTGTGCGGTTGTTCTCTTTCTTACTAATTCTGATTGCAGGACCTGGAGGCGGCCTGGCCTCAGCTCCTCTCGGAACAATGTGTGTGGACAGCGGTTCCTCCAGCAGGGCGGGGAGCCAGCATCTGGCCAGTCTGCGGGGCACTTTGTACCCAGGATCTGAGGGGCCTTGGGGGGTGATCTCTTTTGATGGCTGATCAGGAGCCAGACATTTCTGAAGAGAACATTTTGGTTTTGGACAATGGCTTTCTCATCGGCAGGGGACCCAAGGGCTTTCTGGCGGGTGAAGTCCAGCCTGAACCCCTGGGAAGTTACCAGCTTGGCTGTTCTCCGAGTTTCTGTGTGAATGCTATTTGAGCCCCATTGTCTTTTCCCAAACTGTCTTGCAGTTTGGGGGCTGCAAGTCCCACTCCCTCCTCACGCTCCAGCAAGCTTGTGTTCCCGGACAACGCCAAGGAGAAGGGCCAGGAGGCCAACGCCGCAGAGCTTAGCAGGACTCGCAGAGGTGGGGCTTCCTCCCCCTCCCTTAAGGAGGCCAGATGAGAACAGGAGACCCAGGTGCCTCAAGCTCCCTTTGGCTCAGAACCCTCGTCTTTCTGGACTAGAGCACAAAAGGAAAGTCGTGGGCTCAGGTCACGGTCAGGAGAGAGGGGCCCTGTGGACCCTCAGGCCTGCTCATCTGCACCGGCAGGTGCCTCAGGCCTCTCCTTTCCAGTGACCCAGTGACAGCTGTCAATCACCGTCTCTACCACAGGCCCTCCCTCCCTCTCCCCCTCTCCCTCTCTGTCTGCTGTGGAACTAGGAAATGCACCCAGGGCTGCTCTACCGCTGAGCCTCACCCAGCCCTTTTTAGTTTTTATTTGGGGACAAGGACTGCTGAGTTGCCCAGGCTGGCCTGGAACAGGCATCCTCCTGCCTCAGCCTCCCGAGTTGCTGGGATTGGGGGCATGCACCCCTGTGCCTGCTCTGCCCTTCTCTTGTGGGTTCATGGACTTTGTCTGATGCTGCCGTTGCCACTGGGTGCTGCTTCTAGGCCACTGGTGCTCTTACGGCTGCCATCGGAGGGCCAAGGGCCATCTTGGACACAAGAGAAAAGACCTTCCCTCTTAGGGCAGTTCTTCCAGCCTAAGACTAGCACTTATTTTATTGGCCCCAGTGTAGGATGCTTCTCTCCTTTGTCCATCTAATGATGGAATTGTGTTCCTTTGGGGGACTAACACCTTTTCTCACCATCTTACTTGGACACTCTTTGGCGACCTTGAACCTGCAGCCCAGGATGGTCGCTGGTCCTCCCACTTCTCAGACTCCGGGTCAGCTCTGGTTTCCAAGGCTCCCTGCTCTGCCCCGCTGGCAGCGAGGTAGGCATCGCCTCCCCTTTCTTTGGTGCCAAGTCCTGAGACCCCCAGACGCTTCGATCTTCTTGGGCAGATTGTGAAATAAACACGACCCTGGCCCTTGTGTTGCCTGAGTTCTTGACAGTGTGAGAGGTCAGCCCTGACCACGGGAATCCCGAGGCCGTCTCACGGAGGTGGGTTCAAGACCCTGCCCCATGCAGAGGAGAGACCTGGAATGTGGAGTGTGACCCGTCCCTTGCCCCTGCTAACGCACTGCCCGCCTCCAGCTGAACACACGGCCTTACGCAGGCGTGAGTCTCGGGACCCACGCCTCCACCTCCGCCTCCTGTGCTCATCTTTGGCCCATCTCCTGCTGTCCAGCGTTTTGTTTAAACGATGCCAAACATTTGGAGGGTTGGCTGGAGTCTCCAGCTCTTTCGCCCAGATGCTGGCAGTCCTGCGGACGGTGTCAGAGAGTTGTTTATCACCCTGCGTGTAATCACGCTGCGTCTGCACGATCTTCATCTTCCAGATGAGGCTGGGGGAGCCGGCCCGTCACCCAGATGTCTCCAAATGTCGGGTGTTTGTCATTGCCAAAGAACATCTGGATGCCCGCGCATGTTTTCTCTCCTTATTCATGTCTTGGCATGGATGCAGTCTTGGTTTAGTTGCTCTGGATACAACACAATAAATAGTCTTAATGGGGACGGGTGGACGTTTACCAGGAGGCGGTCACAGAGCTCCTGTGGCCAAAATCCCAGCTCTGTGCAAGTGGAAAACCGCCACCATCTGAGGAAGTCTCCAAGAGAGGACAGGGCTCTCTAGAGGCCCGTCCATGCCAGGGGAGCTAGGACGTTGGGTGCCAGCAACTTTTATGTAGAGAGGACCCCCTGGGCCAAGGGACTCCATCTCCAAGAAAAATGAAGAAACTTGGCAGCATTCACAGCCCCGAACATAAACCAGAAAAATAACCACCTGTCATAACTGTGAGCGGGCGTCTGCATGGATCTGAGGGACGCTGCCGGCCCTTTCTGGGCCACTGCAAAGCGAGGGAGGGAACCCGAGGGCCACTGAGTCTCTGCTCTCTGTCCAAGCTTGTGCCTGTCCACAGTGGAGTCAGGATGCAGGAAGCAGAGTGGCCTGGGGTGGACTTTGGAATTCAAGGTCTCACTTCACACCTGGGGCTGCTCTTCACCTGCACACAGAGGCAGGTGCTCCAGAGCAGGGAAGCCCTGGGGCGCAGGAGGGCAGAGCTGGCGCTGGGAGGAGGTGGGTGCAGGCAGTCCTGGAGTGGCAGGGCCAGCCAGGCCGCTGCTGGAGAGGGTGTCACGGGGGAGGTGGAAACGGCATGTGGGCCCTGGCGTGTGTGTGCGCTCAGCTCAGAGAGCAGAGGAGGAAGCAATGGCCGGTGCCAGCATGCCACTCCATGGGGTGCCCTGCGGACCAGATGCCCTTCCTCAGTGCGTGTTTTTATGGAGGCTGGAATGATCCAGCAGAGACGGAGAGGCTGGTGACGGCAGAGGGAGCTGGCGCGAGGCCCTGGTGCAAGAGGGGCCTGGCCGGGCCGTGGCAAGGCTGGGGAGGGGCAGGTGCTCTTTCTGTCTTCAGAGTGGGGAGGGCAGGCGTGGGAGGTTGGGGACGATGAGAGGGATCCGCTGGGAGCGGGACCGAGTCCCTCTGCTTTCTGGTCGCATTCTGAGCTTTCTCTTCCTTGTCACTGTCCCGAAGTCCCCACCCATCCCTGGGACAGCCTTTCTTGCAGCCCAGGCAGGGAGGCTGCTTCCTCCCGACCCACGCACACCTGGGGTGCAGCAGCTCTGCTTGCTCTCCATGGCCACCGCCAGATGACGTCTCTGTCTTCTTCCTCTACAAGTCCATTTCTGTGTTCTCAAGGACCACGCGGAGACTGGCTGGCGGGCCTGCGCACCCCAGGCCTCTGCACACTGGCAGAGCTGCCCACGATGGACGTTTACTCACTCACGAATCCTGCTGAGCACGTGCTGTGCATTGGTGTGATGGGGAGGTAGAGCAAAAAGCCATGCCTGTCCCGGAAGTCACGCTGCAGCCAAGACCGACTGCCAGCAGCAAGAGGGGAATGTGCACCTCAGAAGGGGACGGGGTGGGAGAGGCAAGGGAGCGAGCACAGGGCGCCAGAGGGGCCCAGGCCTGAAAGAGAACCACATGGCCTTCTCTCAGTGGGCAGAGTGCCAGGGGAAGGGACGTGGGCAGAGGGCGTCATGAGGGAGCAGCTCTGAAGGGGCCTGGGGAACAGGCATCACAGAGGGCCTGTGACCAATGAGAGAAGGTCAAAGGAGAAAGGGGCACCCAGGTCCTGTGGAATTTGTAGGCCCCCACAGGACGTGGGCTTCCATGGTGAGCGAGGTGATGCTTGGAGGGTTTGTGCAGAGGAGAACATGACCTCCTGTTTTGCCAGGAGCGGTTGCTAACACAGAGCAAGAGGAGCAAGAGGATGCAGCCAGGGGCAGGCAGACAGCCAGGAGGCTCTGCAGAGCCAGGTCAGAGTGCACGTTAGCCTGAGCTTCCAGTCA
>JAJEJO010045034.1:0-13447 GCA_020662805.1 Glaucomys volans
CAGGTAGTGTTTGTGCTATGTAGATTTTGATAATTGCATTCCCATTTGTTGTTAATATTTTTTTCTAGTTCTTGACTGTCTGGAAATTGGTAGTTGGATCTAGCTTGCTCATATTCAGACTTGATATTTTTCTTTTTTTGGCTAGAAAGTTTCAGAAGTGATGATGTATTTGTTCTTCCCTGAGGCAGCTTATAAATGAATAGTTATTGGTTATCTCTTTCTATGATGTTAGCAGTTCTTGATATTGGTCCATTAATTCTTCTGAGACTTCAAAAAATGGAAAGATCCATAATTCTTTCTTCCTTTATTAACTGTGGATTTTTCTATAAAGAGAAACTTCCCCTTATCAGCTGGAGGCCAAGGTGTATAAGCACAATTCTTTCATTTTATGTGTGCTTCTATGATAATGCAATGGACCAGTAGGTTTTGTTTAATTAATTTATTTTCTGTATCATGATGAACTCATGCTGTTGTTTTTGTTACTGAGGTACAAGTTGAAGCCCTATCTTTGCACTGTAGGAGCTTCTCAATTTGGTCCCCAAGACATTTTGAAACAAACTTAGTAATCTTTGTTCACTACTTTTGCTGTTTCTATTTAAGAGTTCCAAGCTCATCTTGCACATTTTGTGCCCTGGCCTGAATCAGCCATTTTAACAAGGTACTTAGATTCCTTTTAGTGGGAATGATACTTAGATACTGCCATCTGAGTTCTAGAGATATGCACTGCTTTCAGGCTGACTAATGTTCCTAGGCATTTTCTGTTTAAATATGCTTGTGTGCAGGGGGTGTTTATAATGTGAAAGCATGGGTTCATGCTGATACTTTCCAATTAACTTCTGAACTATAGGCTTTTCACTTACCCTTTATCTGAGCAAAACTGCAGATCAAGTATACTTAATTAACCTATTTTAGGCGCTTTTCTCATTTGCATCCAAATATCTTACCAAAGTATAGGCATAGTAGTTGACATTCATAAAGAACAAAACTAAGATTTCATTAGCCAGCTACTGTATTAGAGACCTCCTGCAAATTACTTCTTTGGTGTATGTGTTGCTGGGGATTGAAATCAGGGCCTTATGCATGCTAAAAACATGATCTACTAGTAAGTTTCACCTCTAAACTCTATTTGCTTTAATCCTCCAATAAGCCTATAAACATGTTTTATTATTTTTATCCTCAATTTTCTGATAAGAAAGTTGAGGTCCAGAAAGGGTAAGTAGCCTCAAAGACATATTGTCTTTGTTAAGTGTCAGAGGTAAGATTCAAATCGGTTTCCTTCTCACACTGCTTCCCATGTCTGTCCTTATTACCGAGATCTGGAAAGATAAGTAACAAGGCAGATCTTTGATGTGGGCCAGACAGGACAATGTGCCTCATCTGCCCTGATCCTTGCCTGAAGTACAGTTCCAGTTTCTTCTACAGCAGACACATGTGCAAAACAGGTGGATCCTTGTTGTATGGATGAAATCTGTTCTGGAGACATGAAGAAATCTCCTCTAGTCCATGGTCAGTTATTTTAAAGAATCCAGTTCTCATATAAGAAAAGGCAGATCCAGAGGCAAGCAAAGGTGTTCCTCAGCTTCTCTCTTTCTCACACAAACACACAGGACCAGGCATGCCCTCTCACACACAGCAGAAACAAGGTCATTTTGAGACAGCTTCTATAGTATGCTGGCATACAAGTCCCTGGTGAATGAAGTATAGTTACAGAATGATTCAACACTGCTACCATATTGGTGTTGCTGGGAGAATTCATGCTGAATAACAGGATTTGGAATGAAAAAGAAGTAACACTGATATAATGAGTTTGGTTTTGAACCTCTGTGTGTCTTTTTGTGGTGCCAGCATGGTTCCCAGGTCCTCACTCCTGCATGCAAGTGCTCTACCACTGAGCTCCACCCACTTAGCATAAGTTTGAAATTCTTTAATACAACATTGAACTCTTGGAACTCCTATCACTTCAAGTCAAACACTCTAAAGTTTTTGTGGATTTTTTTTTTTTTTTTTTTTTTTTTTTTGCAGTGCTGGCGATTGAACCCATGGCCTTTTGCTTATGAGGCAAGTACTTACCAACTAAGCTATCTAAATACCCAGCCCCTTCTTGTGGAATTTTTTATTTTATTCTATTTTATTTTATTTTATTTTATTTTGGTAGTGGGTATTGAACCCAAGGGTGCTTTACTACTGAGCTACATTCCCACCCCATGTCATTTTTCATTTTAGATAGTTCTCACTACATTACTGAGGGTCAATCCTCCTGTCTTAGCCTCCCAAGTTGCTGGGATTACAGACATGTTCCACTGTGCCTGGGTCCTCTGGACTTGTCTTAGAAGAGCAACAAAACTATTGCTTATATCTTTTAAAATAAGCACCATAGGTTTATCAGAATATGGAGCTTTCAAGCAGCATTTTAGATAGCAGCCAGTTAGTGCTACTATCTATATATTTTATAAAGAACAAAACTCACATTTAAAGATCTTTTGCTCTGAGACTTATTTGCTCCAGCCTCCCTGTGTAGTCTCACGTGAAACTTCAGGGAGCAGACAATAGCTATGGACTCTGGCAGCATCATCTGGTAGGAACCGTGAGTGTGTGGAGAGAAAGGTGGTCTGTGTGTGATGCATCTGAGAAGAGAAAAGGAGCCAGAGAACACTTGGTGAGCATGGACACTCATGCCTGGTCATGAGGAAAGGTACAGCCATGGTGGGAATTCTCACCATCTGGCCCCAAACTGTATTTCAAGTAAAAGGTGTTCACAACAATGAGGGGTACAGTTGAAGTTCTCAAAAACTAAGGCTATTTCTTTCCATCATTTTAAACAAGTAAATGCAATACAAGTATGTGAAGAGACCGATAATTTCCTTCTTGTTTTTCTTAAAATATTTTTTATACAACATGGTGACTACCTACATATTTCATCTTCTTATTTCTTCTCCTTATTTTTGAGGAACTGAATTTTTTACTATTTGATTTAAAACATGTTAATTGATAAATAATTGTTCATATTTATAGTGTACAGTGCGATATTTCAGTACATATGTATATAGATACAATGTAAAATGATCACAGTTATTGACACATATATTCTCAAACACATATTTTTTCTTATACACAATATTCAAAATCCAATTTTTTTCTTGTTAAAGACTTCACTCTTATTTTTATATATGTATATAAATAAAACATATATATTTTGTTGTAGATGGTCCTTTATTTTATTTATTTATATGCGGTGCAGAGAATCGAACCCACCCCTCATACATGTTATGCAGGTGCTCTATCACTGAGCCATACCCCAGCACATAGGAGCCATTTTGTCATGTGCACTTCATTGTTGTCAAACACAGTTACTCTACAGTGCTCTCAATCATTGCTTTTTTTTCCACAACTGCACCCATACACCTATAAACTTTCTTCTCTTCAAACTCGATTTCCCAACTCGTCCCAGCCTCTGCTAATCACTATGCTACTCTCTCTTATGAGATCAAACTTTTGTGCTTCTATTCGTTTATGAGAACATGTGGAACTATTGCCACCTTCACGAAATCCTTTTGCTACCTGGCCTCCAGCATACCAATCTCCTCAGTTTTCCTCTATTTCATCAGTAAGTCCTTCTCAGTCTTTAGTTTCCTATTCCTATTCTATACTCCTTAATGTTGTAATACCCCAGGGCTCGGTCCTCTTCCATTTTCTCTTTTCCAGCTTCATTAAAGTGATTCATCTAATTCCATGGTTATTCCCTAATGACTCTTGTATCCAGGAGAGGAGTGCAAAACAAATGATCCCCGGAGCAAATGATACCACTAATGGAAGGTTATAATTTACATATCTGTCACATACTTCTCATACAAATCCAAAAATGAAGTGCAGCAAGAAAGTACTGTTACTCTCCAATCACATGGCAGTAGTGCACAGTCATCCTACTTAGTGAATCAGTTTGGACAGAGGTTATGGTCCACCCAAAGTTGTCTGTGGAGGACTGCTTGTCAGAGGCTTCATGTGAATGTCCACGGAAAGTCACAGCAGCCAATTCTGCAGTACCTCTTTATGACTCTGAAGAACACTACACTTGAAAGAAATGGTTGATATAAAGAAGAACTGTGCTAGATGGTCAAACAAAAGAGGCTTCACCACTGAGAAACTACAAAAGGAATCCAGCTCACAAGTTGAACGAATTGTGCCCTACGGCAGAGGCCATCCCCCAGAGAGGAAGGCTTTCATGCTGGAATGCTTCACAGGTTAAAATCCCTTGTGTAGCAAGCACTATGCCGTGATGATAGCATCCAGGATGTTGGTAACGTCTTATGCATATTCAATATTATTCCCGTTACACCAAATACATTCTTCTTGTAATGTTTGACTCAACTAGTGATAGAGCCTCAGTGACAGTTGACTCAGGTGTGTCACAGTTAATAGAGTGACGTAGCAATGAGTTGTTCAGCACTGAGCCCATCTGAGAAGGCAGCTCTAAGCAATGGATGTTATGTAAGAGTTGAGGGAACTCAATCAATCTCCCAGGTTTTGCCTGGAAAATTGTTCTCATCAGCTGTCAAGAACTAAAGGATGTAGGATCCTCCCATGTGAAGACAAAGAGGTAACAGGAGTCAGGTTGAAGAGGAACTGTAAAGAATGTGTTTGCCTCCTCTTTGCACATCAGCCCAACAAATCCTCTGCTCTGAAGACTTTTGCACCTGGAGGGCATGGACACATTAATATACAAAGAAGAGCAACCAAACCTAGTTTTTCAAGAAAAACCTAGGCTCTGCAAGGTAGCATAATACCCCATCAGTTATTTAACCACAATAGTATAAAACTTAAAGAAATCCTTGTCATTTTAACATATTGATTACACTTTGATTTATATTAGCCCATTAACATGTGCCCTTAGGGAAGAACCTTAAATAGCCTTAATTGATCATCTCATATACATATAACCAACTTAGTCACACAGAAACTTGTTGAAATTTGGCCTTTACTTACACACACTTTCTTTGCACTTACTTAGACCCTCGTGTATTTAAAGACTTTCTTACCCAGAAACATTCTTTTTCCTTCTACTAAATATATTTCTACACTTAGAACATTCTATTTTCTCTTTCCTATCTGTTGACTTCTTTTGTTTGCATTTTGAAATAACTCTTAGGAAATTTCTAAATTTAGATGAATTATTCCATTTTAATAAGATGAAATATTTTATGTTACTTATAGTTCATTAATTGAATCGCAGTTGAAACCTTTGGATTCCTTTGTATGTAGAATGGTACCTGTTATGATTTCACTAATAATATTTTAAGTATGTTACCCAATGGAATTTAAACATTAAGAGTACTAAAAGAGTGTAAGTTTAGAAACCACTGGGTGGATGGGAATAATTGCCTCATTAATTAGGCAGAGGTCCTGGACCAAACAATAGGCTCCTGAGGGTTTGCATATAGGCAATGTAGGAGTATTACAGGGGGGAGTCAGTAGGGTTGAGGAGTCCCTGAGTAGCTGACCTATGATAGGTTTAAGTCCTTCCTGGAAACTGAGGACATGAAGGAAACAGCATGAGGTTTCAGTTAGATAAGGACTGGCTTGTTGTGGGAGGCAATGGGTGGTTTGGAGGTGTCCCATACTTGGGGGTCAACCAAGTCTGGGGGTAACAGTAGGATAGGTGGTGTGGGAGAGAATGTAAGAAACAGAGGTAGTAGAAGGTGAGTACTAGAAATACGCCTGGGAAGAAGTTGTAGGGTGGCTCCCAGATGTTGGAGAACTTCTCTGCCTAGGAGGGGGACTGAACAGGGAGGAATAACCAGGAAAGGGTGTGTGAAAGAATGTCCCTCCAGGGCATAGGCTATCTTAGCAATTCTGTTGGGCAAGGAAGGTTTCCCATCGATTCCCATAACTGAAACCTGGGAAGGAAATAAAGGCTCAGAGTGGGCAGGCAAAACAGAATAGGTAGCTCCTGTGTCCACAAGGTTACCCTGAAGCGTGCCCTGGGCTCAGGGATCCTCAAGTCCAGGCTTCTTCGAATCCCAACAGTTGAGGGGAAGGGACCACCTGGCTGGTCACACCTCTGTGTAGAGGTGCTAGGGAGGGGCTAGCCATAAGGTCTTACAGTGTGTCCTGCTTGTGGAGATGCCTTGGTTGGGGCCATGGGTTGCCCCTGGCGGAGAGGACAGCTGGTCCTCCTTTGGAGTTCTTGCTGGAGCAGCAGGCCACAGGTTTACTACCAGGGACTGGGACTGGAGTGTTACCTTTTTCTGTAAATGAGCCTGACTCTTGGGCATTGTAGACTTTAAAGGTCATTTTTACCAGATTTCAGATAGGGGTTTGTGGGCCACTGTAAGGCGGTTAAGGAATAAAGCTGGATTTTTATTTGGATTTTGGGTAATTTCCCTCACTTAATATAAGAAGAGGAGTCAGCAGAGAAAGATGAAAGTGAGTGAGGAATTAAGAAAGCATATTTGAAATCAGGCGGTGGTGTTTCTGTATCTTTGCAGCATCCATCAGGTTTCAGCATAGAACTGCCGTCTACAAAAATGGTTAAGTCAGGTGAGGGGAGTGGGTAATTGAAGCCATCTTCACAAGGTGAATGTATGGGTTTCAGCACCTGTGGATATGAATGTGTAAAGGCTGAAGAAGGTGGGGAAAATGGGAGAATTGTAGCAGCTCAGTGTGTTCCAAGGAGAGTGTCCTGAGGGCCGTGTGGGCAGGGTTTGGCAGGGGGCATGGACAAGCTGAACCTGAGCACACAGTCGACTCCTGCATGTGTGGTTCCCAGGCGGTGGCAGTGTTTCGATACCTGGCTCTTTAGGCATTGGCAGGGGCTGGGCAGGGCTGGGTGGTAGCAGAGGATGCACTTGTGGTGGTGGAGCCTCGGGTGAACTGGCTGAAGTTCCACCTTAGACAGCTCCTCACTGTGCTCCCTGCGCTCAATCGTCATCTTGCCGGGCACTTTCAGCTGCAAGCCCAGCCCAATGCAGAGATGGGAAGCCAGGCATGCTGCCCAGCTTGTCAGAGGCTTCATGTGAAGGTCCACAGAAAGCCACAGCAACCAAATCTGCAGTACCTCTTTATGACTCTGAAGAACACTACACTTGAAAGAAATGGTTGATATAAAGAAGAACTGTGCTAGATGGTCAAAAAAAGAGACTTCACCACTGAGAACCTACAAAAGGAATCCAGCTCACAAGTTGAAGGAATTGTGACCTACAACAGAGGCCATCACAGAGAGAAAGGCTCTCATGCTGGAATGCTTCACAGGTTAAAACCCCTTGTGTAACAAGCACTATGCCCTGATGATAACATCCAGGAAGTTGGTAAAGTCTTATGCATGTTCAATATTATTCCCATTACACCAAATACATTCTTCTTGTAAAGTTTGACTCAACTAGTGATAGAGCCTCAGTGACAGTTGACTCATGTGTGTCACAGTTAATAGAGTGAAGGAGCAATGAGTTGTTCAGAACAGAGCCTATCTAAGAAGGCAGCTCTAAGCAATGGATGTTTTTGTAAGAGTTGAGGGAAGTTTTGAAGCTGTTCCAGTGGAAGGGATCTACTGTGATAGACAATCAGAAAGACTCATCTCTTTTTTTTCCATATATTTTAGTGTAGCTACCAGAATTTAGTGCAGAAATAACTGAGTGAGAATTCCATTTTCCATTTAGAGGGTGGAGAGTAGTTGAATAACACCACTGTCAGAGGTTCTGGAAATTCTTGCCAATTTCTTAGTACAAGCACTGAAGAATACTAAGAAATGTATCCAAGTAGGGGAAAACAATAAAGAAACCCGGTACAATCCATTCAAAGCAAGAATCAAGCAGTGTATATAACACAAAAAGAGAAGAGGAGACAAACCCTCAGAGAGCTCAGATTTGCTTACATGAACCCTGCCCAGATTGATGAGACCCTGCTGATCCTGTATGAGTAAAAGTTCTTCGTTCTCTGTGTTACAATAATCAGACCAGCACTTTGCTCGGGGATGACAATATGGGTCATGGTAAATTCATTCCCCATCTGTGAAAGGACAAAATAGCTTGTCATGATTTTCTTGCACTCCTGCAACCTCACTGTGGAAACTCAAAACATCTACACAAGCATAGGTACTTCCTATCACAGCATGAGTCTCTTTTGTGCTCCCTGAATCCCTTGCCTCAGGGGTTTACAACTTTGGCTGCTAATGTGCAATTCTGGGAGCTCTTTAAAACCAGAGATGCTGAGACCAACCCCAGAGCCCCCTCTGATGCACAGCTTGGATAAACACCACAGCCCTGTTGCTGTGTATTCGTGGTTCTTGACAAGCTCCAACTGGAGTACCATTTCTCTTTCTTTGCTCATGTCTAAAGCAGTTTCCTTCTCACTGTTAAGTTCACCATTAAACTCATTAAGTCTTTTCCACTTCATTCATGAATTCACTTAGCTGTTAGCAATGGGTTCCTGAAGTGACTCCATTCAGTGCTCTTTCTTCTTCTAAATTCCTAGTATTTGTGAGGAACATACACTCAGAATGCTATCTATCTTTCATTGCATGTCTCCCATCTCGCCAATGTGATTGGACACATTTTGTGATCAAAAACTATGTGCTTTTCATATATTTTATACTCCTAAGCCCTACCACACAGTAGGTGCTCAGAACATGGTGGTATAGGCAGTGGCTAGATCTTCCTACTAAGTTTAGAGTTTGGTGTTTCTTACCTTATCAATTATCAGTTCAATTCAAGGGAGTCTGAAAAGCAACCAAATGCAGAGTCAACAGTTCTAAAGCAACTGTATTGTAAGGTCCATGATTCTATCTGTGGAGGATTAGATGCAAATAGAAACTGATCCTGAACATAATCTCTGAGAGTCATGGGAGGTCAAGGAACAAGAAATCGTCTCAGTTCAGGAAAGAGTTTGCTTTTTTTTTTATTGTTATTGTTTTTCTTTACATTTTTACCAGTTTTTCACAGAACATTCCACATCTTTCTAGTCAGCAAGCAGTGTTGGCCCTGGCTGAGTGGAGAAACTGAGGATACAGCCTCCCAGGCACCACCACACACTGAAATTCAACAATTGGAGGAACTGTAATGGAGAAGGGAAAAGTCTGAGACCATGAGGCTGAATCATTCCAAGCAGATCTCACTGCTGGTACCATTGGGAGACCAATGCTAAGACACTGGAATCCCCCCAGCTTCAGACATTGAGTGGGCATCTCATTCTATTCACATCAAAAAAGTATTGCAAAGTCTCTTCTCCAGCCTGTGGCCACAGCTGATTAGGAGATGGGACAGCCTGACTGCATTAAGGAATACGTACTTGTAAAGAGTTATTTCTGGGTGAGATTTTTAGAGGTTTTCTGAAGGAACCTGATGTGTGGTTCTCCAGACTGAGTGGGGAAGATCTGCCCTCAATATGCATGGCCACCATGCAGTCAGCTGGTGACCCAGAGAGAAACACAACAAAGGCAGAGAAAAGACTCTCTTCCTTTCCAGGCTTTGGAAATCAGGAGTGGTGGTCTACACTCTGGATTCTAAGACTTGCACCAGTGGCTCCTAAATCCTAAGGTCTTTGGACTCAATCTGAGAATTATGACCTTAGCTTCCGTGGTTCTGAAGATTTTGGATGTGGACTGAGGCACATGACCAGCATTCCAGGATGTTCATCTAGAAAAAATGCTTTTGTGGAACTTCTCAGCCTCCATATTCATATAACCAATTCCCCTTAGAGCTGTGGGGCCATGTGGTCTCTATCTAGATTTCAAAGTATGTTTCAGGCAGCCTGAGGGCCTTGTTCAGAGACTTGGATCAGAGCAGAGTCACCAAAGAGAATTCCCCTTTGTGGCAATGCCTTGGCATTGTAGGAGTGGGGCAGTGCCTCAAGACCCAGAACAATAGAGCAATCAGCCCACAATCCATTCTGGACAAATCTGGGAATAGAACCCCAACTCCTGAGACCTCTGGGTGCACTGAGCCCAGCAGAAAATAAAGGAATGGACTTTCTGAGTCCTTGGGGGTCCACCCTTTGTCCTCGTGTACTCAGGATGCAGGACATGGAATCAAAAGAGATAGTTCTTCAATATTAAGACTTAATGTTGTTTTCCCATGTTTTGCTTGTATGTTGCCAAAGCTGGCTTCAATTTAGGATTCCTCCCACATAGTGGGATTGTAGGCATGCACTACCAAGCAAGCCTGTGATCACTCAGATCTTCATTTGTTTCTCCCTTTTGGAATGGGACTGACTGTTCTACACCTGTTTCAACATTGTATTTTGGAAGCGTGGAACTTATTTATTTCACAGGTTTGTAGCTGGAGAAGCATGATTGTGCCTTGTGTGTCATCTATATCTGACTTGTAGGAAATGTTGCACTTTGAGTTCATGTTCTTGATACCTCAAGAAAGAGTAAGCTTTTCAAGGTAAAATAAGGGTACACTACTCCTTTCCCAAACCTTTCTAAGATATATTAGAAATTCTCTTCCATAATCTAAAAGGAGGGATTAAAAATTACCTCCTCTTGTAACTGATCATTTTCTTTTTCATCTCTCTTTGAACTCATAAGAATATTAGAGTATGACTTTCAAGGAGGCATAAAGTAATATAGTCTCCATAATGGATAATGATTTAGGTAGTTATTTACTTCAGAATTTAGTCATTAGAAGGAAGTTTAAATCCCAAACCCCAACCCCCTAAAATACCAAAAAATAGTCTGGGCCCTCTAAAAATGCCTCAGGATGCCAAGAATGGACCCAGTTCCTGAACACCATGGAGAAACCCTAGGAGAAAGCGAGGCTAAGCCTAGGAAGCAACTTTCACAGTTGTATTTCATATTAAGAAAGGAAGTTATCAAGTGTATTCTGTTTCTGCACATTCAACTTCAAGGTCTGAACTGCCAGAGAGGTTACAAAGTCAGATCATCATGTGCACAGTTAATCAGTGATCTGATAACATCTATGAATGATGGATTAAGGTTTGGCACAGTCCTTTCAGTTCAATAAATTCACCTACTAAATGCATACCAATAGATACTGTGCTCAGTTGACAGAGAACGCAAATGTGAGTCAGATCCAAACAAGACTCAGGTCCTTACTTGCAGGAAGTAAAAATCATGTCATTGACCATTGACTACACAATCAGGTAAATGAGCTAACTTGTATTACAGATAAAAAGAGCTCTGGGTGTTTTACAGAGAACTGAATCAATCTGATTGAAGGGAAAGGAACTGGAAAGTCTTCAAGAAGAGATGGGAAGGTAGAAACAGTTTAGGTATAAGGGAAATGATAACAAACCTCATTGGATGAGGCAGTGGAGGGAATGTCCTGGGCACATGACAGTTCAATTTCCTGAACCTAGACTACTAGGAAGGGACAATAGTGGGAGGTAAACCTGCCTGGTAAATGGGGGTGGAAGTCAAAAGGTCAGACCTCACAGCCCAGCCTTCCTTCCCTTCTTACATTGTACTTGTTAATGGATTTCCCTCAAAGCTGACTTCTTTAAGTGAGGACTTCAAAGTCAATACCTGCCCTCCACAAATTCCTCTAGTATCAGGATAGACTCATCATCTTACCCCATTCCTATTTTCTTGCTTCCTCATTGCTGATGAGAGGAGAAAAGACTGCCAGTACTTTTTATGGTTGAACTGAGTTATCACCCACTATACATGAAGTTTACCCTGACTTGTAGGAAATTCTGCACTTTGAGTTCATGTTCTTAAGAATCAGGAATGCTTTCAGGCCAAACAGATTCAAAAACCTGTTTTTTCTTTCTTTTTTTTTTTAAAGTATATCATTGAACTGCACCATAGTTCTGTACATTTTAGGATTATTTTTTACAAAAAGCCAATGGTGGACTCTAACTCACTGAACATTTTAAATCTCTGGATAACCTTAAAAGCTGAGGGTTTGACTTTCAGGGAAAATGCCAGTTTTTCAGAAAACTGACCTGCTTCAGGTAAATTGTATGGCTTAAACAAAGGTCTCTCACAAGATAGCCAGTGTGACAGAATGCACTGTTGCAGCCATTGTCCAAGGGGGTTCTGTTATCAAATGTTGATAGGTGGGATCACAGAGGCTCTTCTAGGCTGAATCCCCCAGAATGATACTGTGGTAGCAAAAATGGACGAGGCAGTAGCAAGCAGACTTACCACTTTCAGAGTTGCTGAGTGTTCCAAGTTTCAAGGACCTGTCCACCACTGGTGGCTTAGCTGACCATGCAGTGTGCTACAGTCTGAAGGCTGTGTGGATAACACAGATGAGGTGGGGAACACATCTAAGGAGGGCTTTTCCAAGTCAGGCACCACTGGGCCACCTAGGCCAGCGTCTACCTTCTCAAATTCCTGTACAATTTCCAGTCACTCTTTTTCAAGTTCCTGGTTCCAGATCCTTTCCTCAAAGGCATGGAACTGTTCCTGTTCCAGTGTTGCTGCTTCTGCTGTGCTACCCTCTGTCCTTACTGTTCTAGCTCTTGCTGAATAGCCATGTTCCCAGCAAATTCCTCCACTTCCTTTTCTGCAAAGAGAGAAAAAGATTTCGGCCAACACTTCACTCCTCAGAAGAAAGGCTTCCCAGGGAAAGAGAGATTTCCAAAACGTACTCCTGTGCTAGTTTGATTTTCTAACACACGATCCATGTTTCCCTTGGTACCATTATACTGATGGGATACAGGCCCCACCCCTTTCTACCCAGCCACCTTATACCAATGTTCAAACAGTTAAAGTCCCAATCCTTTCAGCTTTATGTATAACCAATCATGAATGAATTTACTAACACATTCCATAACAGGATCTAGTCATTGGTTTAGTAATGGTATCCCATAATTCTGAAGTTGTGATCACTGTAGATGCTATTTTGGGATATCAGAACAATTGTAATAGGATACAAAATTATCTTGACTTCTTTTGGTGGCAAAGTCAAAATATTGTGAATGTGGATTTTGTCTTAAACCTACATTCAACATGGAAAAAAATGCTAAATATCAGTTGTTGGAAAGGAAAAATAAGAACCATTTTCCTTATCCAAATTCATGGTCCTCCTCAATTCTATCCATGAACACTGAGAGGTTCCTGGACCCCAGGTTAAGAACCTCTTCACTAGATGGGCCCAGCCATTCTCATGACTTCAGAACCATCTGCATTTTGAGGTCATCCATATTTACATTCTCAGCTCGGATCTCTCCTCTGAGTTTAGTCAGACTGGTACATTCAACCTCCTATTGAGATTTCTGCTTGAACATCTCATAGGCATCCTAAATTTAACGTGAAAAAAAATTAACCAACAATGCAGGGGAACTACCACTGAACTACATGTCCATTTTATTTAGAAATTCTATTTTATGAATATATACTATTTATATATTTCAGACATAGAGTTTCAGTAAGTTGTCCAGCATGGCCTTGAACTAACAATCCTCCTGCCTCAGCCTCCATTGTATCCAGGATTACAAGTGACTCAGCTCCTCAAATCATTTTGACACACACTTAGGAAATGGAATACCA
>JAJEJO010045036.1:0-16541 GCA_020662805.1 Glaucomys volans
AGGAACCAACTCTCCTTAGCATTTGATTTTTGTTGCCTCCCAAATTCATATGCTTAAAAATATTTAGATTTGGCCTAGTTTAGTAAAAGTAGTTCTGTTATGGTTTAGATATTAGGTGTCTCCAAACAGCTCATATGTAAGACTGTGCAAGAAAGTTTAGAGGTGAAATGATTGGGTTATGAGAATTTTAAGCTAATCAGTGCACTAATCCTCTGACAGGGATTAAATGGGTGGTGAATATAGTCAGGTAGGGTGTGGCTAGAGGATGTGGGTCACTGAGGTGTCTCTCCTTCCCTTCCTTTCCTTTTACTTTCTGTCACTTCCTGAGCTTTCCTCCACACCCTTCCACCATGATATTCTGCCTCACCTTGGGCTCAAAACAATGAAGCTGGCAGTCTACTAAAATTGTGAATACCAAATTAACTTTTCCTCCTCTAGTAGTTCATATCAGGTCTTTTGGTAACAGCAGTGAAGAAACTGACTAAAACAAGTTGTATTTTTGTCTGTGTGTTAGACAAGTCTAAAACTAATCAAAATAAAACAATAAATTTAATAATGTGAGTGGTTTTGAGTTCTGTTTGTTCCTTACTAAAAATGAATACCCCAGGTGAATATCATCTATTTTTCTTCCTCATTCCTTATTGCCTGAAGCTATTCCAGAATTTGAATTAAGCAAAGTTAACCTAATCCAGAGTTCTGTCAGTGGCACAACTCATTGCAGACATTCTGAAACACCCCAAGAGGAGGAGATGATAGGGAGAGAACATCAGTGGTAAGAGGAAATTTGTTTTCACTCATACAAATTTTCCAAATAGACAAAGAAGTCCCAACCAAATACAAATTATTTTCAATTAATTCTAAAAATTATTTGTTAAAAACATGAAAAACATGTTGTGTTCATAGGAACACCTGATCACTGCCTTCCATTACTTAGACTTTGTGAACTGTCTTCTGTTTTATTGGTCTCCTATTTAAATTGTGATAGACTATGTGTGTGCATGAACACACAGATGCTATTGGGCATGCGCATTTCAAATACTTAAATGTTCATGCTTTAAAAAAATTAATACCTCCCTCCTCAAAAAAATTCTATGGGAGAACTAATGATATTGTCAGTCCTTTCTGCATGCAGTCCTTAAAACATGTGTTATATAGTTCCAAATCACCTGGATTTATTACCATCTGTTTATCAATTGCTTTCTTATATGTCAATACAATACTAGATTTTGGAGGAAAAACATCAAAAAATCCCCATTCCTGCCCTCCCTACCCATCCCATACTCTCCCTTCCCAGCATAACCTAACAGCCAAAAAGAGTAAAGTTTGAATACTTGGCTCTGTCATTCTAAGTATATAATCATCGACCAGTTACTTAACATCTCTACACCTCAGTTTCTTCACCTGTAAAATGGAAATAGTAATTCCTCATTAGATATGTAATGTAGCTCAAATAACTGATAAAGAAGAGTGTTATGGAAGCATTCTACTGAGGACTTAAGGTCTATGAATAGATTTCAGCCTGTGTTGCTTAGAGCAGGAGAAAATACTCTACAGTCAGGTGTAGAGACCTAAGATGGTGGACTTCCTGAATGCTAGGTCCTGCATCCTTTTATGTACGTGTTGTCTTAAATTTACAAGTTCTTCCAAACTTAAAAAGGGGAGGGGAGAGTTAAAAAAAAAATGAAAAGGCCCATCATCTTAAGCCACTTAGACTCTACATGATGAGAAATCAATTGCAACTTCTGGTCACATGCAACTAATGACATAACTAGAAAGGCAATGTCTAGTGTTAATTAGAACCTTTAGAATTAAGTAAAAAAAGCTACCTTCTTTCTAATGAAAACAAGGACATGAATCTGTGAAAGCAAAGTGAAATTCTATAGAGGTTTGAATGGTAGAATTCCCAAAACAGAAAAATTCAAAAGACAATTCAAAAAGATAATAAAATTAGTCTGTGGCATTCTGAATGGAGGCATCTATTTCACACCAATGGTAACAACATAGGTTGAGAGCTCTGGATATAGGAGTATGACAACCATTGAGATTTGAAAGTTATCAGCATATCAGTAAAGCTATCAAAGCTTCAATGGAGTAAACTAAAAAGAGGCAGAAAAGGAAAAGAAGAAAATGTAAGGAAGATCCCTTGGTAAAGCATAAGTAAGAGAAAATAAAAGAAGGGAAACCTGGAAAGGAGAGCTAGGGACAGGCAGGACATAAAGTAAAAGAGAATGATAGTGTAGGCATCAAGAGAAGAAAGTTCCAAGACAGAAGAATCAGGGGAAAAAAATTAGTTTGTTAGAAATCTCCAGAAGCTTTAAAAGGACAGTCAGTGCAGCTACAGGGCACTAGAAAGTGTGGAGGAGGGAGAAGGGTAAGAAAAAAGCAGAAAAGAAAAACTCATGCCAAAATTTGGGGAAAGCATACCAATGAAATGAGCAAGGGACTGAAGGTCTTGGTGACCTAAAAACAAATCAGTTTAGTGTTAGCAGTGTGAGGGCTGGTAGGGCAGGTTGGAGTTTGGGTGGTGGCATGGTACACATAATTCTGGTCACACTGAATCCCAGCCTTGAGAGAGTTCTCAACAGAATTGGATATAAAAGTCATCAAACTAAAGGAACTCTAAAGACAGAATCTTGAACAGGTTGTTCACTAAGGCAAAGAATGTTGAAAGGGTGATGGCAGCTAAGGATGCTCAGGTAAGGAGGACAAAAGGGAGCTGGCACTCAAAACACCCAAGAATGTGAGGGCATCAACAACAGGCTGACAGAACACAGCAAAGGGGGAAAAACAAAGGCTGCAATAAAAAAAGAAAAAAAAATTCCTCAAAGACACAGAGATAAAACACTCTATAGTCTGTAGACAGAGCAGCAACAAACTACCAGACATTGGAAGATGGTGTACTGGAAGAAAAGCAGCAGACTCCATTCCGAAGACTCAAATGTTAGAACTAGTTCCTATTAAAATAAAACCTCAGTAAGCTCTTTGGCAAAACCAACACTTTAGGGAAGTTTATTTATGGGGGATTGAGAATTCCAGAAGGCTTAGAAGAAAGAAGGGTTAACAGAGAGGATGATGCCTTGACCATTAAATCAACAGAGTGTGAGGATGAGACAGTACAGATGACTGAACATATTCTCAGAAAATGTTATCATCAACATTGTAGTGTCTAGCAATGTTGTCAAAAGAAAATCCTGGCCAATTTTTCTGATCAAATTTTAATATTAAATTTGTAGGCTTTGATGGACTAGGAACCTTGGGATTCAGGATGAAATTGATCAGCTTCAAGATTCCAGATGGAGTTCTGAGAAAGTTTTGCCAAAGCACAAATCTAATTCACGATTTATCACCCAGTCTAATAGGATATTTTGTGCAGGGTTCCAAACAAAACAAACACACTATTTGTTTGTCTGTTTGTTTTTTGGGGGGAGATTGCAAAGATGAACTTTAGATAGGCCAATGCTCCCACTAGGTCTGGGGCTTATGGGAGAAGAGTCAGCACATACATTTTCTGCTCACAAAAATAATCATTCCCAGGTTTATTTAAAAATTGCTCAGTGTTTGGCAAGCAATTATGGTCTCGAAGTATGAGTGTACAACACAAAAAGAACTTAGAGTCTAGTTGAAGGAAATAAGAGTTATAAAAACATGACTTCTCAAGGGAGTAGTTATAAAAATCAAGTAAAAAAATAATCAAGAAAGGTAGAATAGGAAGGAAGTTCAAGAAAGAAAATAGAGTATGTGAAATATCAGAAACAGGAGAACTAGAGGTGACGTTCTTCCATTGCTTTGAAACTTTGGTTCTGTGTTAAATACATTGCAGAAATATCTCTTCAAAGAGACGCTGTGACTTGATTTGTACATCAAATAGTGGGTAGTGTACATATAAATTGTGAAAGGAAGAAAAGAAATTTAAAGGTCTTTGCAGGCTTTCTACACATTTATTTCTTTTCTATGCTAATTATATGAACCAGGTATCTTTAGTTTAACAATTAATACTAATGAATTCTCTATCATTCTGTGACCCTCCAATAAGAAAATTATGCAAATAAATAGAATCAATTGGCCAATTTGGTGGAAATGACTAAACTATTTATTATACCGAAAAGAATAATGCTCATTACTTAAAAAACCACAAAAGGAATTTGATAACTTATTAATAACAGAGTAAAAGTAGAATTGGAATTCAGACTATTTTTTCTTTTTTTACTGGAAAAGATTATTTATTCATCCATTGCATTAGTCAACTTGCCATCACTATAAAAAATACCTGAAATAAGTCCAATTCACAAAGAGAAAAGACTTATTTTGGTTCACAGTTTTGAAAGTTTTAGTCCATAATAAGGCAGACCCATAGCTTTTGGACTGGAGGCAAGCCAGCACATCATGGAAGCAGCAGCTGCAGAGCAGGACAATTGAACTCAATGCTAGAAAAGTGAAGGGGAGAAGACAGAGGGACCAGAATCCCAATATCCTCTTCAAGGGCACCCCACCAAAAATCCATAGACCACACACTAGGCATCTCCCTCTTTCAACCACCTCCCTATAACACCAAGCCAGGTACCATACCTCTAACACATAGGACTTTGGGAAACACTCAAGATCCAAACTATGGCACCCGTCCATTATGTTTATGAATTTAATAGCTTAAACATAGTCTTAGTAATCCACAGACTTAAAATGGAGTACTCGTCAAGGGGTCTGGACTTAAATATTAGAAACACTTCATACTTTCAACTACTTTACACTGTCCATCAACAACATTTGATAAGAAAAATAAACATGGTTAAAATCAACGTTTTATGAAAAAAACATAAATCTCAACTCTACTGAATTCTTCATTAATAATTAGCAGACCAATCAAGCACTTCTCTTCCTACTACTAAATTTCCTATTTTGTAGTTTTTAAAAAATCTCACAGCATTTTTAGACTACTGCACAAAGACCAAGTTGGTTTCAGTCCAAAGATAGAAAGCTAGTGTACCATAAACAAATCAATAAATATAGTACAAGATATAGTAGAATAAATGATAAAAATAGCATGGGCATCAATAGATGCAGAAAGAGCCTTAAAATATCAATATCTTTCATGATAAAGAATCTGGATAAACTAGGTATTGAAAGATCATACCTCAAAATACATTTTTAAAAAAGGTTATTTATGACAAACCCACAGCCAGTATCATCCCAAATGGGGAAAAATTGAAAACATTTCCTCTAAAATGAGGAGGAATGAGATAATGATCTGCATGCTTACCACTCTTAATATACTGCTGGAAACTTCAGCCAGACAAATCAGCAAGAGAAAGAACTGAAAGGGTTGTAAATAGGAAATGAAGAAGTAAAATTATCCCTGTTTGCAGATGATATGATGTGATACCTAGAAAACCCTAAAGATTACTCCAAAAGATTCTTAGAACTGATGAATGCAAAGTAACAGAATACAAAATCCACATACAGAAATCATGACTACCCTATACATCAATAATGTATTCATTGAGAAAGTAAACAGGAAAATAATCCTATTCAAAATAGCCTCAATAAACAAAATTATGAGTAAACTTAACTAAGGAGGTGAAAGAGCTCCTCTAAAATGAAATTTATAAAACACTGAAGAAAGAAATTGAAGAAGAAACCAGAGGATGGAAAGACCTCCTATGTTCATGGACTGGGAGAATTAATATTGTTAAAATGGACAGCCTATCTAATGCAGTCTACAAATTTGACACAATCCCCATCAAAAAATAACAGTGACATCCTTCACAGAATTAGCAAAAACAATCTTAAAATTCAAATCCTAAAATTTAAATTAGAAAACACAACAGACCCCAAATATCCAAAGCAAACCTGAGCAAAAGGAACAATACTGGACAGCTCATTATACCTGACTTCAAAATATACTACAGAGCCATTGTAACAATAACATCATGGTATTGGCATAACTAGACAGGTAGACCAGTGGGATAGAATGGAGGACCCAGGAATAAACCTATGCATCCAGCATCAACTAATTCTTGACCAAGGAGCCAAAACTTACTTCAGCAAAAATTCAGAGCCTCTTCAACATATGGCACTAGGAAAAGTGAACATCAAATTTTTCAAATTATACTCTACTGACTTGTATAACTAAAAAGATCAAAAAAATTTTTTAAGAGAAGATTAAAATTAGACCCCTATCTCTCACCCTATACTAAAATCCACTCAAAATGAATCAAAGATCTTAATGTAAGACTGAAAACTTGGAAAGTACTAGAGAAAATAAAGGGAATATTTGGTACTGGCAATGATTTCCTGAATAGGATCCCAATAGCTAAGGAAATAATAGCAAGAACTAACAAATGGGATAACTTCAAATTAAAAAGCTTCAGAGTTGGAAAGTAAACAATCAACAGAATGAGGAGACAGCCTATAGAATGGAAGAAAATCTCCACCATTTTTATTCATCAGACAGAGTATTAATATCCCAAATATGTAAAGAACTAAAAAAAAATCAACACCAAAAGAAAAGGTAACCTAATAAATAAATGGACAGATACTTCTCAAAAGTACAATCAATAAATACATGAGAAAGTGTTCAACATCTTCAAGCATAAGAAATAGGCAAATGAAAACTTTGAGATTCCAACTCACTCCAGTAAATACTGTTATTCAGAGGAACAAAAAATAGCAAATGCTGGTAAGGATGTGAGGGAAAAGGAACATTTTAACGCTGTTGGTGAGAGCATAAAGCAGTATAGCCACTTGCAAAAAAAGTATGAAAGTTCCTCAGAAAACTAAAAATAGAATTATCATATGCTCCAGCTATACCACTCCTGGGTACCTATATACCCAAAGGAGTGAACATCAAGGAGAAAAAGAGATAACCTACATACCTATGTTTATTGTGCCACTATTTACAATAGCCACGTTATGGAATCAATGGAGATGCCCATCAATAGATGAATGGATAAACAGGATAAACACACACACACACACATATATATATATATATATACACTCCAGCAGAATATTGATTGTTTGGCCAGAAAGTATAATTATAACAAGTTAAATATAATTATAAGTATAATTATAACAAGTTATAATTATAACAAGTTACCATAAAAAGTGTTTCCTGAAACATAAGGAAATGCAACATTATTCTTGAACCCTTAGCAGTTCAAGACTTTCCACTCAATACAATAGCTGAGGATCTGACACTGAGAAAATATATTTGAATACAAACAGCTTGTGAAACTTAGTACTTTTTTCTTTCTCTCTCTCTTTTTTTTTTTTTTTTGGCATTTTCAGAGGGTACAATTGAACTTACAACCAACTTGCCTGCTCAGTATGCAGTTCAGCAATTCAGCTGTGAGGGAGACAATTCTCTGTACAGCACAGGCAAACAGTTTTTTTCCCCATTTTGTAGCAATTTGATCTTCCTATTAGCAAAAAGAGGTGACAAGACCCTGTAGACCAAAGGGACTAGAGTCATAAGATGGGGATTTCCTCTTAATATTCTTTATTTTGATGTTTGTTTGGAACTCTTGATGCAACATTCTAGAGCAAGGTGCTCAGGACCAAGAAACTGATAAAGGAAAAAGCTCTATTTATTTTTGGTGATTTGATGCACAGATGAAAACTTAACACACAATAACAGAAGTTGGTCGTTAATAAATCACATCCTAGTCTTTCAGTGCTTATGTGAGCAGACGACATCTTCAGCTTTCTAGTTCTTGTAACTTTTAGCACTGCAACACCAACGATGCATATGTCCAGGATCAGTTAAAAAGACTGTCAAATTCCTTTTCTCTTAGTTCATCCATTTTCACTGTCTCTTGGTCCCAAGTTTATCTGAATGATTACCTTTCAGCAATCTCTGCTATGGCTCGTTGGGGTGTTCTCGATTGTCCCCATGTTTTGTAGGCTGGTTGGGAGAGGGAGCTTGGGAAGGGTGTGCCACCATAGGGAGGTTGTGAGTCACCGGGATGCCTTCAGGGATGATCCCTTCCATGGCAGCAGGAAGTCCTCCCGGAGCCACACCTACTATGCCCGGTGGATACCTGTATGTGGCACCATTGAGCTCAGGATGAATTGTTTGCTGGTCTATTACTGACCAAGGAGCTGATGTGACAAAGAATTCCTTGTTGACACAGTTTCTTAAGCTTTTTGGATGCGACCTGTGATTGCCCGGCGGATGTCGGTGGCAGCTGCCTCTCTCATCTCTAGTGACGCTTGTACACTATACCAGGCCGTGTGGGGAGTATAGATGAGATTTGGTGCATCTTTCAAAGGACCCTGAGCAAAGCTGAAGGGCTCCGATTCATGCACATTGGGGGCTGCTGCTCGTATCCTGCCCTCCTTGAGGGCCTGCGCCAATGCCTTCTCGTCCACCAGGTCACTGCTGGCTGCATTAACAAGGAATGTCCCTTGCCTCATCTGCTTTATAGTAAAGTTATTGATGAGGTGGTGGTTATGTTGGTTGCGATTGCAGTGCAAGGAGACACAGTCGCTCTGATACAGCAAGTCCTGCAGGGTGTAGATCCTCTGCACGCTCAGGGACCGCTCTATCCCATCCTGCAAGTAGGGGTCATAAAATATCACACTGAATCCAAAGGCCTTGGCTCAAACTCCCATGTGACCGAAGCCCATGGGCCCAGTGTCTCCTCATGGATTCGAGCTGCTCCTGAGGCCAACTCGCGGATCTTTTTCACACTCTGTACGCGTGTGCCTTCCCGCAGTGCCTGGTACAGCCACTTGTTGCGCTGGTACAGATTGAGGATGTGGCAGATGGTGGAATCGGGCCGTCTCTTCCACAGCTGCAGACGGGATGTTGCACACAGCAATCCCAAGCTCGCCAGCAGCCTTGATGTCCACGTTGTCATAGCCACTGCCGATCCTCACGATCACCACCAGGGCCTTGAACTTCTACAGGTCTTCTCTGGTGAGGGTGGTGGTGTGGTACATCATAGCGCCCACAGCCTCCTTCAGCATCTTCTCGTGGATCTCCTGAGTGGACTGTGGGTCGCAGAAGGCCACAGTGGCCAGGTCCTTCAGGCTGGGCATCGCCACGGTGCAGTCTCTGCCATCCAGCAATGCCACCAAGGGGCAGGGGTGCAGGGGGCCGTTCATGATCTGGGGGCGGATACCAATATGAATCTGTCCTCAAATTCTACAGTTCCCGCGACGGGCTGTCCGTCTCCTCAAGGGGATACAGCTTCATTGGTTCAAACCATTTAAGGTGGTGAAACCCGTTTGCTTGCGTCTCGGTAAAGATCGCGCAATCAACGAACCTCCGCAAAAGTCCACTAGAGGTTCCAGGGACACCACCACTACAGGTCTGGGCATCGAAGGCCGAGATCACTGCGAGCGGGGATGGCCCAAGCAGGGTCCTGCCAGGTACCTGGTTCTGCTAAGCCTCCGCCGTGGGTTCGGTGTCCACTTCCGTGCCCCGCAGCGTCAATCCCAGGGGTCCCCGCTGGTGTGGGGGGGCGCAGAGCCGGACCCCACCGCCAGGGTCCAAGCCCTGCACAAAAGCCTACTGCACTAAAATCTTAACAGATTTAAATATGTCTACTTAACAACAAGTTGAGTAAAAATGGCAGTCAACAAACCTGTATCATCTAGGGGATATCTCTGTGTAAGCATAATCTTTCCAGCCACTAAGTATAAAAAATATATATACATACATGCATGTGCAAGTAGTCAAAGTATTTTACATACTTTTCATTTAATGGTTTTGTACATTAAAATGTACCAAGTGTATTTTAAAAAAGTGTTCTCAATCAAAATGTAGCATAGGGCTGGGCACACATCTCAGTGGTAAAGTACTTGCCTGGCATGTGTAAGGCCCTGGGTTCAAACCCCAATACCGCGCGCGCGCGCGCGCACACACACACACACACACACACACAAATGTAGCCATAGAATGTGTTGTCTAAAAATATTACAACTAAATATTAAAGGTTTATTTTTTTATTTGAAAGATAAAGTTGTTTATCAGCAAATTTTCTAGTAATTTTATACATAATATTTTGCCTCATTTTTCTCTTCTGAAACTTTATCTTTGGTGGGTCCATTCAGCCAAAAACCAACATCATTAACATAAGTCAAAGAACTTATTCCCTTTTTAATAAAGGTATGCAAAATGAATACGGGCATTTTTGATACATTAGATTAATTAACATTTATTACTATAGTTGAGTACTTGCACATCTTTATGTCATTGAGTCACAGTAGGTGTTCCAAAAAAGTCTGAACTGTCCCTTTCATTTACCTTTCCAGTACTGAATGTGCAGCCCATCACACTCAGTCCATTTCATTAACAGAGCTCTTTAATTTGGGCATTTAGATTTCCAAGTCAATTGTCCTAGGTATCACCTAGAATGTGCCCCTACAAAACCTCCCTGTATCTGTCTTTTAAAAGTAAAATGACTCTGGTTTTCCTGTCATTTTCTTCACTCCAATAACAGAAACCAATTTTATAGCTGTTATTGTTTTAAAAAATAGTGTGGCCCTCTAGACATTTGGAAAACATAAAAGTGGTTTTTGAAAGGAATTTAGTCAAATATATTACTATGAGCCAATCTTTCATTCTCCCACACATCTGACTGCTTATGGCTCTTCTTCCTTTCAAATATGCCAAACAGACAAATAAATTAAAAGCAGTGGGAAAAGACCTATATACAAACTTCTGACCTGCCATAAGCGATGGACAGATACCTGCTACTCACAGGCAGTATCATACTTATTAATGAGAGAGCAAATTTTAACCATTAGACGACCTGTTCCAAAAGAGAAACAGTACCAAGGTTACCACTACATGGCCCAGGTGTCAGGTGACAGCCCCAGGCCCACCCCTTTGCTGTCCAGAGCTCTCTGGCTTCCCCCTACCCTACTGGCATGATCCTCAGTCTCTTCTTCACTGCTCTAGATAATTTAGGACATGCTCTTCCAGGTGAAAAAAAGTACCTTTTCAGCAAGGGGCTGGTCAGTGTGGGCTTCATCACTTATAACCTTAGTGGTTGGTCTACTTCTTAAAATGTTAGGCAAAATGAAGTTCCTGCTTCTAAATTGAGATTTTGAGGTTACTTGGCAGTAATGAAGAGTTCACTCACCCACAGCTTACAGGCATATATTTCTTTCTTATACACTACTCTGGCACCAAAAATACCCAGACCTCCTGAATATCTACATTAAAAGATGTTTTTATGTTTTATTCGTGTATTATAGTTTTGCATAATGGAATGTAAGGTGATCCACCTTAGTCCCCACTACTTCCTCTTTCCATCTCCTCCTCCCTCCACCTATTCCCCTTCTATTCTACTGGTCTTCCTTCCATTTATTTATAGTTTTTAATTTAATGCTTTAAAGATGTACATAAAGATGTGGTCCCTTTATAAATGTAGATAGAGCAGTTTGGTCAATTTCATTCCACCATTCCTCCCCTTTGCCATTCCCCCTATCCCTTTCCTCTGCTCCTCTGAGCTCCCCTTATTCTTGTGGGATTACACACACACATGCACATACCTTGTTTCCTGCTGATTTTGGTCTAGTTTCTGCACATGAGAGAAAACATCCAACCCTTGACTTCCTCAGTCCTGCTTATTTCCCTTAGCATGATGTTCTCCAGTTCCTTCCATTTACCATCAAATGCCAAAATTTCATTTGTTGTTATGGTTGATGAAAACTCCATTGTGTGTATATACTACATTTAAAAAAAATTAATTCATCTGTTGATGGGCACCTGGGATGCTTCCATAATTTGGCTATTGTGAGTTGTGCTGCCATAAACATCAATGTGCATATATCACTATAGTATGGTGTTTTTAGAGTTTTTTCTTTTTTCTTTCTTTCCTTTTTTTTTTTTTTTAACAGAGGGTGATAAATACCAAGGAGTGGCCTAGGTGGATCCTATGATGGTTCTGTTAATAATCTTTTAAGGCATCTCCACACTGCTTTTCAGAGTGGTTGTAACAAGTTAGTCCTACCAAAAATGTATGAGTATACCATTTCCCCCACATCCTCACCAGTGTTTATTATTTTTTGTATTCTTGATATTTGCTCTTCTAACTGTAGTTAGATTAAAATCTCAAGGTAGTTTTGATTTGTATTTCCCTGATTGGCAGGGATGTGGAAAAAACTTTTATATATTTGTTCACCATTTATATTTCTTCTTCTGAGAACTGTCTGTTTGGTTCTTTTGCCCATTTATTAGTGAAGCTGTGTGTGTGTGTGTGTGTGTGTGTGTGTGTTAAATTTTTTGAGTTCTTCATATCTTCAAGATATTAATCCCCTGTCAGAGGAGCTGCTGACAAGGATCTCCCATTCTGATGATTTTGTTATAAAAAGCTTTATTCAGAAGAATGAATCATATCACAGGAACAATATGGAGTGACTTACAATTTTCCAAAGGACCTTGGTACAAGTTGGTGCAGTGTTTATTACACTATAATTTCCACAAAGGAACATAAAACCATTCACATATTGGACCATTCCATTTGTCAAGAAAGGAATTAGGAATCCTGGCGAAATTATAATTTCCTCTAATAATTTCCCGAGAGTGAAGGAAAATAATAAAATGATTAAAAATGTATGCTTTGAGTTAGAATTATGACTTCTGAACCTCATGAGAGCATTATCCCATCCCTATCATCACTCCCCACCCACTCAGCAAAACGAACACACACACACACACACACACACACATACACACTTTTCCATAAATAAACATGATTCACACTCCTTAAAATGGTAAAATTCTTCAGAGGAAGTTGAGTCTACTTCTTGTCCCAGGAGAAGAATGTAACTATTCTAAGCTATTCATACTAGTCTCACTATTTTTACCATGGTTTGATTTGTGCCTGGCCTGGGAATCTGACAGAATTCTAGACAAGAAAATCAATCTGTTGGGACGCCTCTGGAAAGGCAGTTTTCACATTTAAGAAGGGCAGTAGGCAAGGATAAGTCTCTTTCTCTGTCTCTTGGCTCTGACATTGTATGGAGCACCTCAACTAAAATAGCCATTCAGGAATAAGGGGATCTAGAGCCAAAAACATAGCTATAAGGGATGCTGAGGAGAAAATTAAAGAAACCAGGACTCTGAGGTGAACCCTGAAACAAAAAGTTTCAGAATCCTTGTTTTATTGAATATATTATTAAGGATATTTCAGCTGGGCTTTCTGTGGTTATCCAGTGAAAGAATCAATTTCTACTACTTGCATAAAGTATTAAATTTCTTTGTAGCTGAGTTTTCTACCTATGAAGGATACATGGATTGATTTCTTTCCCATTCACATAGTGAAGAAGACAAAGACAATTAATTTAAAGGTGTTTAACTCCAATATTTAGCTATTAAATATGTAAATTATATGCATAATATCACAATCATTTTTCTTGTTAATTCTTTAATTCATTAATATTTTTTAAATACACTATTTAGCAATCACTTTATTTGCCTTTCTTTCTGTACTAAGTGGCAGTTAGGGATATCTTATTTTCAGAGACATTAGAATATGTAACACATGGTCCTGTCATAACTATTGCTTGTTTGGTTGAATTAAGTTTGGTCAATAATGAAAATTAGTGTGATAAGTACAACTTTTCTTGGGTGTTTTGGAAGGTATCTCAATTAGATACTAGAAATCTCATCCTTTGAAATTTATAATCGAAATGAATGATACTAACTGCATTGAATAACATAACAAACACTAATACATTTGCTCCTTTTTAAATATTTCCTCTCATCTTACAACACCAATAAATTCTTCCCAATGCATTCTCAAGTCTGAACAACCCTCCCAAAGTTTATGTATGGGATTTTTTCTTTGTCATTAACTCACTGTCCTACATTTTTGAGCTTTTGAGGTAACTTAATGAATCACCCTTCTTTTTCTTTTCCTAACATTCCACAAACTTCTGAAATATAATAATAATTCCATTAAAGCAATAATTTCAATCACACCATCTCCTTATTCAAAACATTCTAACAATCATGCTACAAAAGAAATAGGAAACTGAACTCTTTTACTTTGCAGTGTGACTTCTCCTACAATCTGCCCAAACCTACTAATAAGGTGTGGTACTGATCTTTACATACACTGTTGTTTTCAGTTGAGTCTATTTTCTGTATTTTGTTATAGAACAGGCCCTGTGGTGGATCATCCATTGTGATTTGGGACTGGCCTTTATAGTTTTGTCTAATATATGGACTCCAAGAAATAGAATTTACTTTCTCTCCAGAATTCTCTGTCCATGATGACTTTTTCCATGACTTCACGGTAACATCCCTTGTACCACATTCTATTTTACATAATCGCTATTTTGTGTGCCTTATCTCTGCAGTACTGTATACTTTCAAAATGGTGAGATCATAGCCTTCAAGTACCTCTCATAGATTACCCCCATGTCATATGATAGCAGAATTAAGTTCATTTTAAGCCAGGTGCATGCCTGAATCTAAGCAACTCAGAAGGTTGAGGCAGGAGGATCCCAAGTTCAAGGTCAAGCTCAGCAATTTAGCAAGGCCCTAAGCAACTAAGTAAGACCTATCTCAAAATTTAAAATAAAAAAGGGTTGGGGATGTTGCTTAGTGGTAAAGTGCCCCTGGGTTCAATTCCCAGTACCCATAAAAGAAAAAAAAATGAAATCAATTTTGAACACAATTTGGGATACACAGAGGAATTTCCTTGCTAAAAGGAAATATTACTTGGAATAGTTTGTAAGAGGAATAGAATCACCAAGTCAGAGACTGTTGTACTAAGCATTTTAGTTAGTCCTCTTTGGGGACATATATTTATATATTTCTGTGAGTAATTAAAGTTTTTGTTTATGCTACCTTTCCTGCTGTAGTAAGGCTGCAAGCTTAAAAAAATATATTGCAAGTTTCTTCCTGGTATTGAAAAGAAGAGTTGAATAAAGTGGGCACTTCATGGGACAATCAGGAAAGGATCTAACTTAGTACTTGGAGTAATGTGAATACATATGTCCTAAAATAATGTGCCTTCTATTCAGCCTTGGGACTTGCTTAGATAAGTATCACAGGTACAGTTCACATATTACCTATTACCTATTCAAGAAATCAATTTTAATGTATGCTAACAATACAAAACTAGACAAATCCTAAACTATTAGAAGGACTGTCCTTCAATAAGAAAAAAAGTGTTTACAGGATTTAAGACAAAGAAGAAAAAAAATTCCCTTCTGTTCACCCCATGTAAACATTACTACCACTACCTGTCTCTGCGTGAGATGGAGTTGATCATTTACATCACCTCCACAAGTCCCGTGGACAGTGGCACTGCCGGCTGTCAGAGCGGATTGATGGTTTTCACAGAGAGGCTCCCCATGTAAATTTCAGAATTCACTTTAACACTTATTTGAACTGTCACAGTATGAATTATGGACTAAAGCACATTCTGCTTTGCTATTTCCAAAAGAAACCTTATCGTGAATACTAAACTAGGTTGGGAAAGACAATTTCAAGTCAAATGACTTAAAATACAATGCCTCTTAAGGTGGTTTTGATTTGCATTTCTCTTATAACGAGTGATGTTGAACATTTTTTCATAAATCTGTTGATTGCTTGTAGATCTTCCTCTGTAAAGTGTCTGTTCATTTCCTTGGCCCATTTATTGATTGGGTTATTGGTGTTCGTGGTGTAAAGATTTTTGAGTACTTGGTAGATTCTGGAGATTAGTGCTCTGTCCAAAGTGTGTGTGGCAAAGATTTTCTCCCACTCTGAAGGCTCTCTCTTCACATTGCTGATTATTTCCTTTGCTGAGAAGAAGCTTTTTAGTTTGACTCTATCCCAACCATTTATTCGTGCTTTTATTTCTTGGGCTTTGGGAGTCATGTGAAGGAAATCTGGTCCTAGGCCAACATGATGAAGATTTGGACCTATTTTCACTTCTAGTAGGTGCAGAATCTCTGGTCTGATTTCTAGGTCCTTGATCCACTTTGAGTTGAGTTTTGTACAGGGTGAGAGATATGGGTTTAGTTTCATTTTGCTGCATATGGATTTCCAGTTTTCCCAGCACCATTTGTTGAAGAGGCTTATTTCATCTTACCCCAATTAGAATGTCTTTTATCAAGAACACAGGCAACAACAGGTGTTGGCGAGGATGTGGGGAAAAGGGTACACTCATACATTGCTGGTGGGAGTGCAAGTTGGTGCAGCCACTCTGGAAAGCAGTGTGGAGATTCCTTAGAAAACTTGGAATGGATCCACCATTTGACCCTGCTATCCCACTCCTTGGCTTATACCCAAAGGACTTAAAATCAGATTGCTACAGTGATGCAGTCACATCAATGTTCATAGCTGCTCAACTCACAATAGCTAGATTATGGAATCAACCTAGATGCCCTTCAGTAGATGAATGGATAAAGAAACTGTGGTATATATACACAATGGAATATTACTCAGCCATAAAGAAGAATAAAATTATGGCATTTGTAGGTAAATGTATGATGTTGGAAACTGTTATGCTAAGTGAGATCAGCCAATCCCAAAAATCCAAAGGTCAAATGGTCTCTCTGATAAATGAATGATGATGCATAATGTGGGGGGG
>JAJEJO010045038.1:0-13319 GCA_020662805.1 Glaucomys volans
GCATCTGGGCCCCAGTGGCTCTTGTGCTCTGGCTGTGGCAGTTCCCACAACCTGGAGGCCAATGGCAGCCGATATTTCCTCAGCTCTAGACACAGCGAAATCTTTTGCCTACTGTCTGCATGGATGAAAACTCTGAGTTCTGGCAGCAGCGAAGGCAGCAGTGTTGACCTGGAGTTGCAAAGTTCCTTAGAGAAGCTCTTTTATTCCCTGGATGCAGGCTGACTCTAAGGGCAAGAACCAAAACTGGTTTTCTTGGCCCCTTTGTTTTAATCTCAATCCTTAAGTTTGGTCTTAAATATCCAGCATGCCAGTTTCACCAGTTACTATCTCATCTATTTCATAGGTGATGGCCTAGTATTCTTCTTCAAAACATTAATCTGGCATTAGCTATAGAGCTTACAAGGAAAATACAAAATAATTAACAACAGTAAAAACATATCTAGTTTGTGTAATAGTCATCCTACATCCTGCCTGAGTTATATATTATATTTCCTATTTGATATCACAGTCATTTTACAACAGAAAGCAATCTTTTGAATGTAACTTTAAACGAGCTGAAAGCTGACTTATTTTGGAAACATTCTGACTTGTAGCAGGGTGGGAGGCAGACCCTTATTTCAGGTAAGGCATGGCCTTTTACAATCTTAGGCAGAGTGTTCCAGGTTTGAAGTTATTTTTGCCTCCTCTTAGGACATCACTTTACACAGTTTACATGTATTGTATCCTGACTCTATGTGAAAAGTTGTTAATACAATATATTGCATTTAAAACAAATCAAGGAAAGGCTGAGAGCCTTTAACTTTCTTTTTGTGTGGCAAAGTGACCAAATATTTTTTATGTTTCACGATATTAACCTTTAAACAAATCAGGTTCTCACTAACTTTAAATACATTTGCATTTAAATTTTGATCTCAGTGTAAAAAGTAACAAATTTACATTTACCCTATTGATAGCAGGTTCTGTTACAGAATATTAAATGATAAAAATAAGTCCCCAATAAAATTTTCCATTCTCACAAGCCTGAAACTACAAACACAGACAAGTCTAACCTGGAGAACAGCAGCCTGACAAATTCCCTGCTCTAAAGACCCACATACCCAGACAACAATGACACATGAATATACAAAGAGCAACCAAACCTAGTTTTTCAAGGAAAAAACCCTAGGCTCTGCAACATAGCACAATACCCTACCAGTTACTTACCCACAATAAAGACTAAAACTTAAAGAAATCCTTGTCATTTTAACATATTGATTGCCCTTTGATTTATATTAGCCCATTAACATTTGACCTTAGGGGAAAATTTTAAACAGTTTCTAATTGATGATCTCACATACATATAACTACTTAGTTACACAAAAACTTGTTGGAATTTGCCTTTTACCTACACACAGACTTTCTTACCCAGAAATATTTTCCTTTTCCTTTAACTGAATATATTTTCATACCTAGATCTTTCCACTTTCCCTTTCCCATCTGTTGACTCCTTCCTTGTTTGTATCCTAAAACAACTCCTATGAAATTTCTGAATTTAGATAAATTATTAGGATTTCACTCTTAGTAACCTTGCTCTCAGGGATGATACAAAACAATTCCAAATCCCTTTATTTACCAACCCATGAAAACACCAATAATGCTAAAGCATGTTACACCATGGAATTGAAGGTATAATATATTAACTCTAATTTACTTATTTTACTGTAATAACCAAGATCAGACAAGTATTTTGAATAGTATTTGCCATCTCATTCCTGTGGAAAACTCCTAAAAAAGCAATTTATATTTCACATTTTATAGACATCAACATTTTTATAATTGACAACCTAGAGACTTTTGAGGTTAGATTTATTTTACCTTCATATATTTACCGAACTTAAATTGAACCATTTAATCACGTGAATCAAATATACCTGGATACATTTTTTTTTAGTGTTGTCTATGTTAATCTCTAATATCATGTACATGAATTTTGGACACAATATATACTTAAACAAAGGACTTGTAGGTTTTTATCTCCATTGCAATGTAACAAGAAGTTCAAAAATATAAATTGAATAAAAAATAGGACTGACCAAAAGTTATGAGCTGGCTGTTAGTTATTCTCAAATAAAACACTCTTTTGTTTTTTTCCTTGGGTTGGAAATTGGTCTCCTACTGGAATTTTGCTTCCTCTATTGTCATTTCAATATAAGTTCTACTTGAGATTTGGTTCCAGCAGAAACCTGATATCTCAGGCACTTTATCCATTTTTATCAGGACAGGGTTTGAATGCTTAAGAGTTCTGTAATGGGCTCTTGTTATTCCTCCTGGGTGGAGGCACATGTCATTTACATATTGTAAAAGAATTTGCTGTGGGGGTGCTGTACCACTGGGGGTGTTTGGGCCTGTTTCCTTCTACCATTTGGGAGGGCGAGAGGGCAGGGTCCCCCGAGCCATCTTCTCCCTCCCTTGGCCCCTGGATTTGGAAATGGCTTTTGGCAGAGTTACCTGAGTCTTGAGGGATTGGTAGCAGTGTGAGCTGCATTTAAGTCTGGTCTGGCCTTTGCCATCAAACTGGTGCAGCCTCTTCTAGTTCCCAAATTAGAGGACACAGAATCTGAAAGGCAATGCTTAAGCCATAATCCAAATTTGAATGTAAGGCACCCGGTCCAGATGGTTTGGCTGCCCAAAGCCCTGAGGGCACCAATAAACCTCAAAAGTGGGCCATTCTGATTTACAAAACTTTCTTAAGTTACATCTATTAATGAAAGTTCCATAGTCAGTGGCACATTCTTGGAAGTCCTGAAAATTATCTAAAAAACAATTTAGAACAGTTGGGGAATTGGTTGACTTATTCTGTCCCATAGCAGACTGTCCTGGAGAGAGATGCTACATAGAAAGCAAAACCAAAACACAGAAAACACAAATGGCCATGAACCAGACAAGGCAAATACAGACAGACATCGACTGACCAGATCAGTCCCCATGCAGCCTACCAGTCTGGGCCCATACGGAGGTTCTACCAGACTCCTCACAGAGGCGTACTGGACTAGGCCCAAACCACATGCGGAGGCTGAGCAGACCATGTCCCAGGCAGAGGTTATGGTGGAAGCCACGTGGGGCTATGCCGGCAGCCAGCCACATGGCAGCCGAGCCAAGCGGACCCCACGCAGCCCAGACCAGACTAACAAGAAAAATACAGACAGACAGACAATGGTCAACCAGATTAGGCCCCATGCGGCCTACCAGACTGGGCCCTCATGGAGGCCAAGCAAACCCGAACCTGGACGGCGGCTATGTGTCAGCCACCCACTCGGGAGCCAAGTGGACCAGTCCCAGGCAGTGGTTACATGTTAGCCACCCACATGGAGGCTGAGTGGCTGTGGCCCCAAGCAGTGGCTACGCATCAGCCAGCCACACTGCGGCGGATCAAACACAGCCCCAGGCGGCAGCTATGCGTCAGCCACCGACGTGGCAGCCGAGAGTACCCTGTCCCAGGCGGCAGGACCCCCAGAGGAGGTCCACCAGACTGGACCTCATGGAGGAGGTACACCAGATTGGACCCCCAGAAGGAGGCCCACCAGACTAGGCCTCACCAGGAGGCCTATCAGGGGACAGGAGTGACGTCTCACCCTGACCTGGGACTGGTGTAAGGGACTGTGTCCAGTTTGACCACGTCCCCCAGATACAGATAACCATCTCACCAATACAGGATACCAGGTGGCTTCGTCCAGAAGAGCATCCTGAAGATGGGCTGGGGTCCCCCCAAGAGTGAGGCTGAGGCATGTCTCTCAGGACGTCCCCTCTACTCAGGGTGGGGGCTCCCAGGCAACCATCACAGGAGGCCAATTTAGGGGTGAGGGCTTGGAGAAATCAGATCTTGGTGGGACCTCCAAATTTCTTATACCCAAAGAAAATAAAATCATCCAAGCCGATCACATAAAGCCAACAGAAGCCTTTATTTTAGCTGGCCGGGGACGACCACCCTTACACCTAAAAGCAGTGTGCAGGGAAAATCGCCATGGACATGTTTTATTTGGATAATTTATATTTCTGTTGTTGTGTTTCTGGAATTCCTTATATATTCTGGTAGCAATTCCTGTCAGAGAATTAATTGGAAAATATTTTCCCCAATTCTTAGGTTGTATCTTTACTGTGTAGTTTTCATTCCTTCTTCTTTGACATAATTTTAGGTTTTCATTTGCTGTCTGTGCTTTTGGGGTGCTATCCAAGAAATCTTTTCTTGTATGGATGTATTGAATTTTTTCCATGTGTTCTTCAAGTAGTTTAATACGTTTAGGTCTTAAACTTAGGTCTTCAATGCATTTTGAATTGAGTTTTGTACATGGTGAGAGACAATGGTCAAATGAAACCCTTTATTTTTAGAATTTCAAAAAGGAAGGTGGATAACCATATCCCCACTTCAAATGAAAAATCACAATGTGGCAACAACATTTCTTTTGTGTTCGATTTCCTGAACTGTCCTTCCACAGTCCATGCACCTTTTAATGTGGTTACCTTCTCGTTTACTGTTAGAACATTTTCTTTGCCCTGAGAGCATGGGTTGTGTGTACATGTGCTGGTGTGCTTAATTAAACACGCGCTAATTAGCATACCATTGGGAATCTATTCACAGCACTGAAAAAGGAGCACAGTCTATAAGCACATGACTCTTAGTTGCAAAAAGCTCATGATGCAACATGTAGCAAGTAAGTCAACCAGAAAGGTACAACATCAGCTTCTTAGGAACGTCCATGCCTCCCTCATGATAGGTCACATAACACGTATGACAGGCACCCAATACTTAATCTGTCAGATATCAGTGAAGCCTATTTTTCTTAAAATCATAAGGAAATATCAATATAAATTCTAGTATTTGATATTTCTGCCCTAGCGTTTCCTCTTTTATAACAACCAGGGCACCTGTGCTTCACTTTAAAAATCACTGCTCGAGAGATCCATTGCCTATATAAATTAAAGTGTTTGGACAGAGATTGTATTACCATTCCCAAGTGTTTATATCCTTCTCTGTGAAAGTATTAGGCTTTGGTGCTATTGACATGTCTTCCTTTGGGTAGAGTGTCTTTTACTGCCCAGCCATAGCTTTATCCAGGTGACATCCTTTGGTTAATAGATCAGGTAAATATAATATGTACTTGATACAAATCACAGATGCTACCACACAGGTCAGTTCACAAGGAGCCACTTCATGATTGTAGATACCTTCTCAATCCTCTTGTACCCTGGGACTGTGGCGACACCCTCCTCACCATGCCTCCACACTTGGGCTCCAGAAGGAGAAAACACTTGGAAAGTATCCAAATAAATTTATTGAATGTGTGTGGGAAATAAATGCTATAAGCCACTCAGGTTTAGGGGTTGTTCCTGACACAGTGTAATCTATTTGCAATGTGACTTGTAGGGAGAAAGACATAACTTTAGAAACCTATTGTGCTTAAGGAACTTGGGTGACAAAGTCTCTTACAATCGCTTATTATGATCGGGAAGAGGGCGCATGTATGCACAACTGTCTAAATGCACGTACTTTGTTAAGTCCAAAAAGTATTTGCAGAGAGCATAAAAATTCCTTTGTACATTGTAGCACCCTTTCCTTACTAATCAATTCAGTCCTAAATTAAGCATTACAGAGCAAAATAGCTGTTTGTTGTAGGATGAGGTGAGCAGGTGGAAGCAACCTAGCACAGGGCCTTAGAGCACATGCAGGGAAAGGTGACAATGAGAGGGTTTGTCTCCACAGTGGTATTAGAGCCCAAGCAAAGTGAAGAAAACATCTCCACAAGAGTGGGAGTGTCTTCTGGCATGGGTAATCAGACCTGAGCATGATGAGGAGGCTGTCCCCACATGGCAGTGGTGCAGAGGAGAGCACCAGAGAACAGGAGAATTGAGGAAGAGTCCACAATAGGGGAAGCCTGGTGTGAGATGTCACTCTGTGACAAGAGCCATCTATGGGGTGGTGTGGTCAGGTATAGGGGAGGAACATAAGCAGGATTGGGAAGTCAGTTTCTGTGAGAAGTCAGAGCACCTATGGGTGAGGAGTGAGTCCCTGAAAAGGGCCAGTCTGATATGGAATCTCAGCATCTCGAAGAGGTGAGCAGACACCCCTGAATGTGTTGATTCTAATATTCATTGTGATTCATTGACTAAGTGGGGTGAGGAGGACATCCTTGCAGAAGGTAAAACTGTGGATTTCAAAGACCAGGCAGGGTAAAGAGGGTGTCTCTGTAGAGAGTCCAGTGTTGGATCTCACCACATAAATAAATAAGGCACTCCTTTTTAAAAACTCTTTGTTATTTCTTATTTTTTTATTTTTGTTATTCATGACAGTAGAATGTAGACATATTTTGGAAGAATATACCTACATAAAATATAACTTATTTTACTTAGGTTCTGACTCTTGATCATACATGCTGTGGAGTTAGCCTGGTTATGTACAGATACAAGGCTAGGAAAGCTATGACCTACTAATTCTACTGTCTTTCCTCCTCTTTCTTCATTTCACTTTGTCTAGTCCAATCTATTTTTATTATTACCTTCTCCAACCCCCCTTATTTTGGGTTAGCATCCACAAATCAGAGAGAACATTCAGCCTTTGATTATTTGGGACTGGCTTATTTCAATTAGCATGATAGTCTCCAGTTCCATCCAATAATTGACAAATGCCATCATTTTATTCTTCTTTATGTTGAATAATAGTATATATGTATATATATATATATATACTATTGTGTGTGTGTATACATATATGTGTATATAGGTGTGTATATATATGTGTATATATATTGTGTGTATATATATAGTATATATATACACTATTGTGTGTGTGTATATATATTGTGTGTATATATATATACACACACACACATATACACATACATATATACATGTGGGTATGCAGATAGAAGCCACTGAGGTATATGCTCTCAGGCTGTGGAAAGGTATAATCCTTGATTTGAACACTCAGGATTATTCATTCTTGTGGAGAAAACTCCCAAGTGACCTGAACTGCCGATGGCCATTGCCCCAGGTGAGCTTCGCTCCTCCTCCTCTATCCCTCCTCCCTTTGGTAGACTGTGTGACTCCTAATTGGGCCATCCTTACAGACTATCATGTTACACTACCTGTTCTTTGTTCTTGGACTCCCTTCGTCTATAAAAGTGCTGTAATTCCTTAATAAATTTGAGACTGGTCTAGAAGTGCTCTCCCAAGGGCCTTAGCCCCTCCAGAAGGGACAAAACCCACAGGTTGAGTTACAACATATACATATATAACATTTTTCTTGATTCATTCATCTGTTGAAGGACACCGAGGTTGTTTACACAGCTTCGCTATTGTGAGTTGAGCTGCTATAAACATAGATGTGGCTGCATCCCTGCAGTATTCTGTTTCTAAGTCCTTCAGGTGTAGACTGAGGAGTGATAATTGGGTCAAGTGGTAGTTCCATTCCAAGTTTTCTAAGGAATCTCCATATTGCTTTACGAACTGGTTGTATCAATTTGCAGTCTCACTAGCAAAGTATGAGAGTGCCTTTCTTCCCACATCCATATCCAACATTTGCTGTTACTTGTATTTTTTATAACTGCCATTCTGACTGGAGTGAGATGGAATCTCACTGTAGTTTTAATTTGCATTTCTCTAATTGATAGAGATGGTGAACACTTTTTCATATTCGTATTTCTTCTGTGAAGTGTTTGTTTGTTTTGGCACATTTATTGATTGGGTTGTTTTTCTGAGTAAAGTTGTTTGGGTTATTTGTATATCCTGGAAATTATGCCATATCTGAGGTACCAATGGTGAGGATTTTCTCCCAATCTGTAGGATCTCTGTACACACTCTTGATTGTTTCAAGAAAGCAATCTTGCTGGCAGTGGAGGACCTGAAATGGGATATCAAAGCCCAAGCAGGATGAGGAAAGTACCTATGCAGAAGATGGACATGGTGTGGGTTTCAGAAGCTGAGGTGGATTAGGAAGCTCTCCACATGGTGGCATAGCCCGGAATGCAGAAACTGATCCTAGCATGGTAAGGACTTCTACCCATGGGAATAACCTGGTGTAGGCTGTTAGAGTTCAGGCAGGCTCAGTGGCTAAGAATAAGCTTTAAGAATCTGACCTGTGTCATCCTTAAAGAAAAGTAAAAGAGTAATACACCATGCTCTTGAAATCCCCTTTTCTATTCCCAGGAAACCAGCCACATGAAGGGAACAGTATGAATGATCCTGGACTAGAATGTCCAGGTGAATACTCTCTTGTAGGTCACTGATTCTCTTTTTCATGTATATTGCAGAGTTGAGGGGTGGCTTAGTGTAGAGTATCAGAACCTCAGTAAGGTGGAGAATGTCCATGAGGTGGGCTGGGGTTGGGTGACCTTGTGTGTGAACACTTGATTAGAGTGAAGAGGGCTTTAGTGCAGGGGACAGGGGATATGACTAAGGAGTAAGGGATATAACAGGTAGAAAAGAGTGTCTTAGGGAAGGATCACACAAAAGATGAGAGATTGGTAACATCCAGAGTAAAATCCAATAAGTCGAAAAGTAAGTGAAAAGTTAAATAAACACAAGTTTCTCTCTGTCTCTGAGGTGTGAAAGAAATGTGGGAATTGAGACAATGAAAATGAAATCTGAAGCACTGAATTTTAATTAGAGGTATTACTTGTGAAATAGGGTTTTCTATATATTTTGATATAATGATAAATGTAGAAATACAATGGAAACAAATATACAGGTGAGAGAGAGAAAGAGATGTGAAAGGAGGAAGACAGACATAGGAGAAATAAAAGAGATAGGGTTGATTAAAAGAAGGAAAGTCTTTTGGGGAGATCTGAGGCAAAGAACCTGGACATGAACTGAGAGCAGTCCTGTGGAATGGTCCCACAGAAGATTTAGTTTTTGGACTGTTTTCATTTGGGCCCTGGGAGAAAATAATCAGATTTGGCACTCAATTTAAGTTCATCCTCTTCTACATGTGATTCCATTTAATGTTCCCAACTGTTAAGTATAGTCATGTGAAGCTTCCAGAACTGTTTATTGAGGTGATGTGTGGAGTGAAGGGAGAGATGAGTGTGGAATAAAAGACGGTCTCATCCTTTATTATGGCCTTCAGGCATTCTGGAGGTGACAAGTATCAAAATGAATGAAGGTTCATGATGGAGCTGACTATGAACAGCAGGGAAAGTGAAGAGCACAGAGGAGCACCTTCAGAAGGAATAAGATTCAATCTTTTCCTTCCCACCATGCTGAAGGAAGTTGACTCTGAACATGGGAAGTGTGTCATCCGAGATTTGTGTCAATCACCTTAGAATGTGGTACAAAGGAGCTCTCTCATCAAACGCGATGATATGAATGCACTATGAACAAGTGTTTGCTCACGTTGTTTGACTAATAAGTTACGCTTGCCTGTGGAAGCAGAGAAATTTCAGCTTTGCTGGTGAGTTTATAGAATGGAGTTCCCTGGAAAAATTTCTCAAATTGCTTGGTTCCTCTTTTCCTTTCCTTCCTATTTCTTTTGAGTTCCCACTTTTGTTACATTTGTTTAGCTATATTTAGTATGCTTGAAGGCTATAATTCTCATTCTGGTTGTCCTGATGATTGGACCTCTCTGGTTTTCTTTGATGTCACTCTCTATTTATTACTTCTGCTCTCATGTAGTTAAGTGGTAGAGTAATTTACTCTCAGGCTGGAATCTCATTTGTAATATGTTTTGGGGTTTTTGTTTTTCTTTTTTTTTTTTTTTTGAATCAGGGATTGAACTCAGGGACACTCGGCCACTGAGCCACATCCCCAGCCCTATTTTGTATTTTATTTAGACAGGGTCTCACTGAGTTGCTTAGGGCATTGCAAAGTTGCTGAGGCTGGCTTTGAACTCGCGATCCTCCTGACTCAGCCTCCCAAGTCACTTGGATTACAGGCGTGCACCACCACACCCGGCTAGTAATATGTTTTAAGAAAAAGAGGGCATGGAATTTCTGAAAAAAGTCAAAGACTTCCTCTCAAGATGGCTTTGGGAACAAATTATGCTGAAAAGAGTCTCAAAAATGAACTGAAGTCCTCAGACACCATCTCAAATTTTCCTGCAGGTAAAAAATCATTTTCCAAGGGTCAGAGTTAATTATGAGAAGAAGGAGGAAGAGAGAGTTATGAAACAGGGCAGAGGTAATGTTAGTTGCTGTTTCTCTGAAGTGGTCATGTCTGGAAATGCAGGAATTTCCGAGGATTGTGCTGCCTATAGCTAGGAATTGAAGGGTTGTAGAATTCCAAAGTGGGAAAGAAAAGATCTACAATACTTTCTTGACTATTATCATTTACAGAACATATCAAAATTTATTTTTTTTTTTTTCTTGTACACGACTCTCTTTCAATTGCGATGCTGCTGATTGAACCCAGGATTTTGTGCTTGCAAGGCAAGCACTCTACCAACTGAGCTATATCTGCAGCCATAGACCTTGAATTTTATTGGATATCCTTCCACAGATAAATCTATAAGAATGTGTGCACCTATGTTTCCAGGCCTGAAATAATATAATACTGTGTTTTCCCCTCACAATTGACAATACACATAATTTCAAGAAGATTGGTTCTCTTGATTTGGTGCTTTTATCTGAATGTAATTTGTCCCCATTGATGCTCTCACCCTTGGGGTTGACTGATCACAAGGTTATGTATATACTAGGCAAAAATACTGTTGCATGAAACTATACCCCCAGTCCAGAAAGGGGTTTCTAACCACGAAATAGTGACTGAAAAGGCTGACTGTATCTTAAAAATATGAAACATGGTTATAAAGATTTATCTGCTATAGTATACTTTAAGTTGGGCAGAATCTGAAATATTACTTAAATATGTAATGAAATAATAATCAACGATAATACAGAATATTCATAAAGAAATGTTCGTGTTATTAAATGTTTTAAAATGTTCATGATCAGTATAAAAGAAAATAGTAAATCAGAAATCAGCAAATATTTGTATCAATCAAATGGAAAAATGTGCATATTATGTTGTACACTGTTCAAAAATTGCTGAAAGGACTTGTGCCAAAGTATTAACAATAGTTATTCTCAATTGTAGAAGTTTATACTTTTGAGTATTTTATAAAGTTTCATAATAAATATTTTTTATTCCAATTTTCAATTCCTTCAAATATTCATATTATTAGTGATTGTGCTTTCTGGAAGAAAATTAAAAAGTAGAAGAGGAGGATGTTAGCTCTTTTGTCACTGGGACCAAAACACCTGATAAGGAGAACTTAGAGGAGGAAGCTTATTTTGAGATCAATATTTCAGAGATCACTCTATGGTGAGTCGACCCCATCACTCTGGACCTGAGGGGAGGCAGAACATCATGGTGGAAGGGCATGACAGAGGAGAGCTGTTCAGTTAATGGCAGGGGATCGTGGATGCTTCCACTGAGATTTCAACGGAAGACCTGAGTGTTCAGGCAAAGTGTAGCAGTGTTGGAATCCCTGAAGGATTCCCCTGACAGGGCATGCATGCATGAAACCATGAAGGTGAAGCTGAAGCTGGAGTGGAGATCCCAGGGATTAAGATATGCCAGCAATGTGGAATGTCTGCTGAGGAAAGATATTGGCTGTAGACAGAGCCAGCCTAAGAAATGGATTGGGTGGACTGCAAACGGCAAGGCCAGAAGTACTGATGCACAAGCCCTTTGAAGATTATTTCTCCCAGAATATTCCCCAGATGCTGGACATGGAGTTATAGAAAATATTATCTGCCTGACCAAGTTTTGGTTGTTTAGGTCCCATCCCTTCCATCTACAAGCTATTCCTTCTTATTGGAATGGAAATGTTTACTCTGTACCATAGTGTATTGGAAGTATGTATCTTTTGATTTACATAGGGACTCACAACAAAGAGTTTGTCTTGAGTCTCAGAGGAGACTTCAGACTTGGTCTATTGGGAAATGCTGGAACTTTGAAAACTATGGGGACTCTTGAAAATGGACTGCTTTTTCCATTGTGAAATGAACATAAACTTTTGAGGACCAGGAGCAGAATGTTATGGTTTGAATCTGAGATGTCTCCTGAAAATACATGTGCCAATTCATGAATGTTCAGAGATAAAGTAGTCATGAAAACTGTAACATAATCAGTGGATTATTTAATATATTTGATGGATTAACAATTAGAAAGGATTACCGGTTGGTAATCAGGTGGGGTGTGGTTGAAGAAATTAGGTCACTGGTGCATACCCTTAAATCATATGTTTTATTTTCCTATTTTATGGGTGAATTACAATTATATACAATAGTGAGATTCACTCATATGTTTGTAAATGTACATGATATAACAACATAATTTGATTATTATCATTACTCAGTGGATTATATTTTTTTCCTGACTCCTTGCTTAGTCTTTCTGTTTCCACTCTAAGTTGCTCTTGTCAGATATTTTGATCACAGTTACAAAAAGCCAACTAACATAACAGAGGAACTGGAAGTAAGGGTAGAATTGATTAATGATGAATCTAATTTGATCTATCCTTCAGATACCAGGGAAAACACCATTTCTCACAAGAATAATTATGGATTCTCCAAGCATCTTCTTGCCTTGTTGCTGATACTTTTCCTGCTGAAGGAAATCTTCTTGTCTGTCTCTTTTATCAACTGAGTCAGTCAGCAATGCCTGCCTTTCATGATCAGAAGCCATCCATGAGAAACAGACATTTCACAATGATCCAGACATTTGAAAAATAAATATTCTCTGGGGTGGGGGTGGATAGAGTTCCTGAGAATTCACTGGGTATTTTGCTTTTGCAAAAATAGTGGAATTCATCTTCATTGAGAGAATTTAAAGGGTAGATAAGGGTGTATGTGTTGGTGTTTCAGAGTGAAGTCTATGGGTCATCAGTTCTGTTTTAGAATCTGTGTGAGAACACATTTATATTTCCTTAATAGCATTTGTAAGGCTAGTTGCATTTGACTTCATAGAGACTTAAATTTTCGGTAAGCAGGTGGACAGGAAGGACATGGAGAAAATTGTTCCAGGAAGAGTTCCCCAGTGGATTTCCTGCTAGTAATTTTGTCTTGCCATTGTGAGATCTCAGGAAAAGTCAATTTAACAAATAGGCAGATTTATGCCTATCTTGTATGTCAGCGTTTAGCAAGTGTTGAAATTCTATAAAACTCAGCATATAATAGGGTAAATATTTGATTCATTAATTTGGTCATATGATAAGTAAACATGACCATGTATATTGTTTGCTAGTCACCATGTTAGATAATCCAAAAATAGCTACAGTAAGTAGTCTCAAGATATTAAGAGAATATTGAAAATACCAGTGCTTAGAATATTGGATTGGAAGTGTCATG